>CM035436.1:89404138-89444138 GCA_020310875.1 Ceratopteris richardii
CATAATGCATACACACATATGCAGACATAATGCATACACACACATACACACATATGCATACATACATGCATACATAACACACATAGACACATACACACACATATACACATACACACACATAGACACATACACACTCATAGACACATAGCAACACATACACATAGACACATACACATACACACACACATACACACACACATACACACACACAAACATACACACATAGACACATACACACATAATGATGCATACACACACATACATATGCATACACACACATATGCATACAAACATGCATACACATAGACACATACACACACATAGATACATACATACACAAACACATACACACTCATAGACACACACACATACACATAGACTGTAAGGAATTGAACTCACAACCTCTTGGTTAGGAATGTGATGGGCTAACCACTTGCCCCAAAAGCCATGGTTGAGGATTACTTCCTAATCCTCTCTCTTAGGGTGTGGTTCAACCATCTCCTACCAGGATTATGTTACATTCTTCCCCCCTTGAACTCCCTCGGGAATGTACCCTGACCAGCTATGGGACTGGTAGGATGTACCCTGGATGTACCCTGGTAGGATGTACCCTGACCAGCTATGGGACTGGCAGGATGTACTCAATCAAGTTCCATCCAAGGATTCCCAAGGAATTCACACATTGCAAGCTAGCTCATTGGAAAGTTCGTTCCGAGAGCTTTCCAACGGTATATTACACGCCTCAATCCGACCTACGGATTGGGAGATACACCCCAATCATTGTAAGGTCCATCATTGAAATCGACGCGCGCCTTCCACAATTCCTACCCTTTCACATGGAGGATGCCCAAGCGCCTTTTTTAGAGGCCATTGGGTCATTCCACTTTGCCCAAGCCTACTTCCTAGGCTCTGATACCAATGTAAGGAATTGAACTCACAACCTCTTGGTTAGGAATGTGATGGGCTAACCACTTGCCCCAAAAGCCATGGTTGAGGATTACTTCCTAATCCTCTCTCTTAGGGTGTGGTTCAACCATCTCCTACGAGGATTATGTTACATAGACACACACACATACACACATAGACACATACACACATAATGATGCATACACACATACACATGCATACATAAGAATGCATACACACACATACACATGCATACACACATACAAACACATATACACAGACACATACACACATATATGCATACATACACACATATATGCATACACACACATAGAGAGACATACTCACACATACACATACATGAATATATGGGTACTAGGTCTTCAGGTTCTGGTTCCACCAAGGGGGAGGGTTGGCGTTCATACACAAGCACTTTCTTTTGTAATTCTTCGAGCTGTGCTTTGAGCGCTGCTACTTCGTCAGTTGTGTCAGCTGTGGTTGGGACCTCTTTGGGTGGTGCTGGTTGAGCTGCCAATTGCCTTCGTAGTTCGTCTCTTTCCTTTTCTAAGGCTGCATGGGCTTCGAGGAGATCAGCATGGGTTTCCAATATGATTTGCATATTGTCTGAGGGAATGGCCTTAAACCTCTCCGGGTCAATTTCTTGTGGGGAACCGTCCATGGCTACTTCCAAGTTCTCTTCGTTTTGTGTCTGAAGCCGTCTATTTTCTTCCAGGGCTGCAGACATATGTTTCCGTAATAGAGCCATGTTGCGGCGGAGCTTGAGGTTCTCTGTGATTTGGGAGTGTAGCGGATCATCCATTTGTTGTCTTTCTTCGGCATCTGGCTGCGGTGGATTTGCCACTAATTGCTCATGTTGTTCTTGTAATGCACTAAACTGCTGTTGTAATTGTTTCTTCTCTTGCTCTAAGTCAATGAATCTTCCTTGTAATGCTTCATGACTCCTGAACAAACTTGTATGCTGAGCATCGAGGTGCTGATAGTGTTGTTGTAACTGAGACATGCACTGATACATGTTATTAAATACATTATTAATGGGGGTGGATGCAGTAAGGGTGTTCAATGCAGAGGGAAAGGGAAAGGGGAAGGGAAGTGTGAATGCGGTGCTAGAAAGTGGTGAAGTGGGTTGTGGGGGAATGGGAGATTGTGGCCGTATGGGGGGAGGGAGAGGTGCAGTGGAGGGTGATATGTCCATAAAATCCATGGTGGAAGCAGCAGTGGGAGTGATTGTGAATAGTGGAATGGTGGGTGCAGTGATTGTGGTGAATGTGTACAGTGGTGTGTGCAGTTGTGAATGTGAACTGCCCGAAAGTGTGAGTGGGGGAATGGGGATGTCAGTAGCTGCCGTTAGGATTACAGTGTTAGTGGAGGTGTATACACGGGAGGTGTTGAGAGGGTGTGTAGGTTGATTGGCGGTTTGTGCTTCAATCATGGCGGTGGACTCGGAGGCGGTAACGGTGGTTGTTACATTGGTAAGGGGAGGTGAATGTGGTGGAGTGGGAGGCGGGGGTGGCAAGGGGGGTGATGGGGGTGGACTGGACACATGGGCTTCCTCGGTGTCGTGAGCGGTGTGTGCAGTGCCCGTGGTTGTGGGGGTGCCTTGTGGTCCTGATCCTAATACATTCATTTGTTTCCCTGTTCGTGGGGGACGTCTTCCGTATCTTCTTTCCATTCTGCGTGATTGTGCCAGGGCCGTCTGCACTGCCTCAGGTACTCCTAAGGCATCAGAGATCATATCCAGTGTGGCACGATACTGTTCGTCAACTCCTTCCTCCTCAAGGATTTGGTGCATAATAGCCTTTCCTGCTGCAAGGGATAACTTATGTTGTTGTTGGACCCTATTGATGGTATCGTAGAGCTTTTTCAACTCCTTTGTATATGCTGGGGCACCCTCTAGCTCCTGTATAACTTCTTGCTCATAGTCATGCGCCTCCTCATCAGAAAATCCTTCCTGTTCATCCTCTTGGCCTTCTTCTTCTTCATCCTCCAATTCCACCACTTCTGGTTGTCTTGGCTGGGGTTTTTCTGTGGCCGTTTGTTGTCCACTACCCTGCTCTGCTTCGACTTCCGCATTAACAGCTTCAATGATTCTGGCAACTTCTTCATCCGTTCAATCTTCCAAAGTGAATCCGTGAGGAAATTCCAGATCAGTAGGTACTGGTGGAAACACAAGGTTAGGGCCATCTGTGCTGTGCCTGGGTAACCTGATAGTAAATGGTTGTACTCGTCTGGGAAGCCTTGGAGTTGTTTCAGGTGTTAGGGTTGCACCGCGGGCTTGTGCACAAGGCATCTGGACGGTGCCTCTCATCTTCTTTGAGGGAGGCCCTGCGGCTGACAGTCTGCGTTGAAACTCCTGTGCTCTGGTCCAAATGAGAGCCCTTTGCACCGGTACATCATATGCGAGACATCTATACACAATTCTTGTAAGCGCACAGCAACCATACAATACAGATTTTTGTTTCTTATACCACCTTTGATGAGCCAAATGAATCTGGTCGATAATCCAGTGGGGCATATTGATTGTCAAATCAAAGGCATCTGCTAAGTAGAGGCTAAACCTGATCTTTTTGGGAGGCATTGTGAACCTTTCCTGCGCGGGGAATGCGAAATGTTGCATGACCATGCGTAAATGAACGGCGATCGTAGGTGTCATCGCGACCATGTCCTTTAACTTCGTCAGATTCCTGTTCTTCATATTATCGGGGACCATTGTCTCTTTCTCCGTAGGAATGTGCATACCTTTCATGTCGAGAGCTTCTCTTACCAAGTTGATAGTCAAGCGGAAATGCTTCAGCTCGTTGCCCCTTGTGAGTGATGGGAGTACAAAGGAGCTGTATCCTTTTTTGTCTTTGCTTGGAGTGAGGGTGCTAATCAAGTATGAGCACCTTAGAAAATCAGGCTTTGGTAGTTGGAACTTGAAATAATCATAGAGCCCAGCCTTCTTCCATATCGGCTTCAGTCCTTCGGTATTCTGTAGCTTTTCAAACTCCCTGGTAAAGAAGTGGTATCTGCCCCAACGTCCATTGAATTCTACCTTGGACTCCCACATGTATGTGCCTTCACCCAGAGGTCCCGCAACGTCACTGAACCAGTGTGAGGTTTTGCCCACCGGCATTGTGTGACCCTGTGGACGATTCTGAATCGGTATGGCATGTAATGCCCTTAATGCCGCTGGTCGTTCCTTTAATTCCTCCTCGACCGGAAGGCTTTCAATGTCCACAACTTGGGGGCTGGTGCCTGCCTGGGAGCTAGTTCCTACCGTATCTGCCATGTTACTTCTTGCTGCCTGTCTCTGTGAGAATATACAAACATGTGTTAACATTGTACAGGACAAGGGAGAACCGTTGTTGTTCCCATTACAACATTAACATGAGGGCGGGAGCGAATAATGGGTTAGTAAGTGCTCAATGCGAGTGTGTGTGTGGTTAGGAGTTTGATAGACCTAAGAGCTAAGTGCAATGATGTAGTGTGATAGTGATGTGGTTAGTAGGTTGTCATGGATTTACAAATGGGGTCCGGGGGTTTGTTACACGTCTTAGGCTGCCAAATGCAGTGGATGGGTTTTGCTCTTGGTTTCGTAGAGACTCTCGAGAGCTTTATAGGCGAGTCGGCTTGAAAATGAGGCCTTTTAGGGACCCATTTACCAGTGATTCTGTTCGTGCTCATGGACCTTAGGGTGTTCCTGAGTGTTGAAAACGAGTGGATGCCGGCTGTGCGAGTGAATGGATCATGCTGTCTAGGGTGTGGCCTTGGTGTAGCTATTTGAGCCCGCAAACAAGCCTTAGGCACCCAAATTTGTCTTGATTGTGGGCTAGCCTTCATCGACTTCTTGGGCACCCAAATAGACTTCACGTTAGCAGAAGAACTTCGGAAAGACTTCTTATTAGTGTCGTGTTGTTGGTTACTAATAAGAGGCTTTGCCCGTGTGGTTGGCTTGAGTGCAACCGGGTGTTCGCCTTTCCGCACCCACACTTGTTTCACTAGCTGAGACATTTTGCTGCGCAGGTACTTTTGATCTCCGACATAGGTAGCACTCTGCTTCTTCTGCCTTTGATCCACCTTTGGTTGCTGCCTCCCTCTGGCCTTTGGAAAAGAAGGGGGTTCCGTTGTGGTTCTGACTCCTTTTTTGAGATCTTCATTCTTCTGCATCACATAGCCTTGGACAAGAATAGCATGGTCAACTTCATGTGCACCCCTGGAGGGACCAGGAGTCTGTGCCTTTCCTAGTTCCTTGAGTGCTCCATTATTTAACTCCATTGCAATTCTAGTCTGATTCACCCATACCTGAAGAAGTCCACTTCTTAGGTTTAAGTTGACTGCTTGGTCATAAATCCAGTCTTGACCCAGGACAAGGGGTTCAGTGAGGTCCTCATCTTGACACACTAGTACTTTAACTGTCATTGCCTCATCATGAATATAGAGGGGAAGTTCCACCTCGCCCATGCAAGGGGTTTCCACACCTCCCAATCCTATGAGATATGCTTCCACAGGATTGACAGTTAACTGCAACTCTTGACAGTAAGACAATTTAACAGCACTAGTGGCTGCGCCTGAGTCAATCAAAGCTCTTACAGTCCTTGCACTCTTTCCTTGTCCTATTTCTAAGGTTATGAAAGGACGTCGATCAGTTATCCTATGAGAGTTAACACCTGAAACTTCACACATAGCCATGTCGTATCCTTGATCTGCATATGCATCTTGCCTAGGGGGCACTCTACCTTGTCTTCTTAATTTCATTCTCCGTATGCGCTCTAGGGCTTCTGCTTGAGCTTCTTCTCGAATTCATTTTTCTTCCTCTTTGCGTTTCTTAGCAGCGTTGAGTCGACTTAGCATTTCCTCTGTGAGAGGTTCCTGATACAACTTGACTCTGCATCCGCTAATATAGTTTGGGAGAACATCACCCTCTAAAGTGGCTAGTTGTACTACTCCACTTGTGGAGATCCTATTTATGATCATAGGTCCATAGCCACGCTTCTCTAATTTTCTCGCATGTTGTTTCAAAGTGTATACTAGTACTAGGTCGCCTGCCTTCAAGCCTTTATCCTTCACATGGGCATCAAAGTATGCCTTCTGTCTCTTCTTAGCTGCATATATCCCTGCAGCTGCTCTCAGTCTTGTTTCTCCTAATCTTTCAAGGTCAAAAAGTCTAGAGGAGAGTTCATGACCCGTCCATTCGTGCTCTTGTGCTACTTTCAATGTAGGTATCAATAAGTCCAAGGGTAGCACTGCGTTTTGGCCAAATACCATCTGAAAGGGGGTGGCTTGGAGTACCGTTTTGTAGGCGACTCGGTATGCCCAAACAACATGGTGTAGCTGTTTGTCCCAATCAGATCGTTTATTGTTTACTAATTTCGTCAGTACATTGCATAAGATCTTGTTGGTGCTCTCAACCTGGCCATTTGCTTGAGGGTGATAGGGGGCAGACTTCTTATGCACTACCAAGAATTCTTGGAGCAGATTTTCAATAACTTCATTCAAGAAGTGAGTGCCTCTATCGCTAACTAGCTCTATGGGTAGCCCGTATCTAGTGAATACATTCTCAAACAAGAATTTAGCAGTTGTTTGAGCATCGTTCTTCGTTGTGGCTTTTACCTCCACCCACTTGGTGAGATAATCCGTGGCCACAATGATATATTCAGCATGTGAACCCTTAGCTGGGGGATTAATAGGGCCTACAAAGTCTATTCCCCACTTAGAGAATGCACGTCCACCCATCATAGGTTTCAGTGGCATCTCATCTTTGCGTATAGGATACTGAGTTCACTGACAGACATCACACCGTTTCACATAGGTATGTGCATCCATGTGAAGGGTCGGCCACCAGAAGCCCGCAAATAGTATTGCCTTGATCACCCGATCTGGTCCAAAGTGTCCTCCTGCTACACCTTGGTGAGCAGTGTCCAAGATCTTGAGATACTCACTCTCATGGACACATAGTCTCAGGTAACCGTCTTTACCACGTTTGTATAGATTATCACCAATAAGTGAGTAATCCTGGGCTTCTTGTTCTAAACTTCTTTTCCTCGCCCGAGTCATGTCTGGAGGGAATGTTTTCGTCCTTAGGAAGGATACTAGTGGTTCACTCCAATCTGGCACAATGGACACTTGATAAAGAGTGGCATGTTCCACCGGTGGTTTAGTGCGACAGATTGGGCATTCTTTGCACAACCTTTGGACATCCGCTTCCATAGTTGGCCAATGTACTCCGAGTCTCCTTAGCGTCTATAAGGTTCGTTGCTTTGAGTAGTGTTGCTCTAATGCACCTACATGTGCTAAATGCAACCATTTAGCGTACTCATCCTCTTCCACACAACAGGCCAAGATTCCTTGATCTGTGTGCTTGTACATGCTTCCTACCATGATGTGGTACTTTTGGGCTTTCACAACCTCTCTATTTTGTGTGTTTACTACTGGATGGTTAGGCCCGTATGTCAATACTGGTACCAATGGCTTAGCCCACTGCGGCACCACTTCCAAATTAAACAAGTAAGCGTCAGGAAGGTCATCTGATACTCCTTGTGGGGCTTCTCCAGATGTGAGCCTAGAGAGATGATCTGCTCTCAAATGAGTCCTCCCTTTTCTCACCACTACCTCAAAGTCATATTCCATTAGTAATAGAAACCATCTTACTAATCTACCTATATTGCATGGCTTGTTCACAAGGTATAACAATGCTTGATGGTCAGTAAAAAAATTTAAACTTGTTTGCAAGCAAATAGTGTCTAAACTTCTTAACTGCATATACCATGCCTAAGCCTTCTCTCTCAGTAGTGGTGTAATTTCGTTCAGCTGCATTCAATTGTCTACTGGCATAGGCAATTGGAAGATCCATATTACCTTCACCAGTAGGTTGTGCAAGCACACATCCAATGGCATAATTGGATGCATCCACATGAACATGGAATGGTTTATTCCAATCTGGTGTGGTCAAGATTGGTGCTGAACATAATCTTCGTTTAAGCTCCTGGAAGGAATTCTCACATTCATCCGTCCACTCAAAGTTAGTCAGAAGTCCGTACATGGGCTTTGCAATGACAGCATACATGTGAATGAACCGGCAGTAGTAACCACAATGTCCCATGAAAGCTTGTACTTCCTTGACATTCCTTGGCCTAGGTAGCTATGCTATGGCTCTCACTTTCTCTTCGTCAGTAGATATGCCATTCTTTGACACGATGTGTCCTAGAATCTTGCCTTGCCTGACCATGAAAACACACTTTTCTGGGTTCAGGCAGACTTGATATTCTCTACATTTGTCAAAGATTTGTCTGAGTTCAGGGATATGGGTTTGTCTAATGTTGGAATGAGCACAAAGATCATCAACATAGACCTCTAAGTTCTTCCTCAGGAACTCCTTAAACACATGGCACATTAGTCTCTGGAAGGTAGCTGGTGCATTGGTAAGCCCAAATGGCATTACACGAAAGGCAAATATACTCCACTCTGTGGCAAAAGCTGTCTTATGCTGATCTTCTGGAGCTATGGCTACTTGATTGTAGCCCGAAAATCCATCGAGGAAGCTGTACACTTCCTTACCTGCTACTCTTTCTAAGAGATGTTCTGTGATGGGAAGCGGATAGTTATCTCGAATTGTGGCTGCATTGACCTTCTTCAAGTTAATGCATACACGCAGCTTGCCATTCTTCTTGGGCACCACTACGATGGGGGATACCCACTCAGTGTGCTCAATTTCATAGATAAATCCAGCTTCGACCAGTCTATCTATCTCCTCTTTGATCTTAGCAGCGTAATTATCGTTATATGTGTAGGGCTTTTGCTTAGAGGGTTTGGCATCTGAAGTCATGGGGATGGTGTGTGAGCATATGTCAGGGTCCACACCCTTCAAATCCTTGTAACTCCAAGCGAACACATCTCTGTATTCTCTTAGCAAGGCAATTAACGCATGCTCCTCTTCCTCTGTTAGGTCATGGCCTATGTACGTGCATCTCTCCTCTCCTTCTTCTAGGGCCCCTACTATTTTCTTGGTGGTTTCTTTGTTATCATAGGCCTCTCTTGATTGCGCCTCTCGTTTAGGCATTCTTATCATGACTCTCCTGTCGTCTTTCTCGTACTTCTTAAAATTTTCTGGGACCTCAAACAAGGATTCTTCCTCTTCTGGTGAGACTTCTTTCTTCTTTCGTTTCTTTCCTTCTTCCTTCGGTGTCACATGTGTGGTTAATCTTACATCGTTTGTAAGCTCTCCATGCCTCTGGGGTTGAAATTCTACTTCATGGAAGTATTCTTCATCTGATGCAAAAGGTGGGTCCATAATGATTGACTCTAGATCGGAGTCACTTGCATCCTCAAATGCATTAGGGCTAGGTTCGCATTCTTCTAGAACTGCCTCTCCCATGATTGGCTCTATGGAGAAGACTGAAATGTCATAGCCATCCTCATCATAGTGAGGTGTCCATTGTTCCTCATTGATGGCTACATCCATTGTTGCTAAGATTTCTGCCCAGCCATGGGGTTCAAATTCCTCATCAGGAAAGACTACAGGTGCATAGGCTGGGTCTTGAATTGATCTATGGTTTTCTTTTGCACCTACCTCTCTGGCTTTCTCTCTCTTCTCTTCTTCTACTGCTACCTTGCACATCCATAAGTGGGTGTCTTCATGCATCCATGAGGATCCTGATCCTATGGAATGCACCGATTCCGTATCATCTTTGGCTCTATGGATGGGATTCCATTGGATGGGAGGTACATCTCTATGAGAGTAATCTTTGAGATTTACTTTGGTTGTAACACCTAAGTGTTGCAAATACAAGGAGTTGGTTCCCCAGTCCTGTACCACTTGCAACTGTCGCATAAATGGTCTTCCCAAAATCATCTCATAGGCATGATTTTTGCTAAAGTCACATATAGCAAATGTATGCTCGAACTCAATACCACATGTAGTGAGAGTTATTCCTTCTAACAACCCTAGGGGTCTCTCTATGTGACCATCGACCATCTGCAATTTCATTCTCGTTGGCCTGAGTGCTGGCTTGCCCCGACGCTTCCATAGGGAAGTGGTGGCAATTGCAACTCCTGCACCTGAGTCCAAAATTGCCTTGGTGGTGTACTCCTGGTAGGTAATGGGAAGATAGGTGTTCCCTTCTTCCCCTTCACACATATCTCCTATCTTATCCAAGGGTATTTCTGGTACTGTCCTCTGGGATTCTACCTGGGAATGAGGTTTCACTATCGCTGGTACTTGTTTGGCGACATGTTTCCATAATTCAGGTCTAACCTTGAGTAGCTCTTCTAACTTGAGATTGCACTGCACTTTAGTGTTTTTCACTACCTCTGTGTTCCTAGGTAAGACTGAGTCCTCACTTCGTACCATGACCGTGGGTGCTCTCATACAAGTAGACTTAGTTTCCCATGGGCCTGTGAAGTGGGGTAATTCTTGTAGAGAGTTAGACTCAAAGTCTAATCTTTCCTGAGATTGGGTGCTCTCCTGCTCCTCATAAATGGATGGGATATCTTGTGGGAATTGGTCATGTGCATCATCCACAAGTTCAATAGGAGGAGGGACTTCACTCTCTTTGGCCCATTTGTCTTCTTGAATCTCGCGTAGGAATTCTCGTGTGAACCGATTCATAGAAGATGATGTGTCTGGCTCCGTAGAGTTAGGCACATACGCTTCAGGCGCATAGGCTTTCTGGGCAGGAAGACTTGCTCTTTCACTTGCCTTGTCCTTGTGTTGAGAGGCGGGTTCCTTTTCTGATTGTGCAATCAGCTTCTCTATTCTTTCTAACAGTCCATCAAAGTGCAACTGTGTCTTCGCTGAACTAGAGATGTTAAATAGGCGACTGGCCTCAAACATGGTCTGAGCCAATTCCACCATCTTAGCACAAATTTTGGTTCGTTCTAACTCTAGTTCTGCTCTTGGGTAACACTTTTCATGATCAGTTACATTTGGCCCTTCTTGGATTCTGGCCTGATATGCTTTAAGCATCATATTAAGGTCTTCGGGAGTGGGATCTGCTAGGACTGATCCTACTCTAGGGGGTGGTGGGTTTAGGTGAGGCGGGTTGGAAGGTGGCTGGTCGGATGGCGATGGGAATGGTGGTGGTGGGGTAGTGTGAGAGGGAGTTTGAGATGTGAGTTCAGTTATCCTGGCTTTGGTTTCTCTTATGCTTTCCTCAAGTTCACTCATCTTTTTAGCCCATTGTCTTTTCATTCTTTCCCTACTATCTTTCCACGCTCTAGTCCTCTTCTTTGTCGTACTCTCTGTTTCACTAACTTCTGGGATTTTTTCCTGACCCACACCCTGGTTTTGCTGCAGTGCTTAGGCTCTAGTGATTACTTGTACTGGTGCAGTGGAAGTCACGCTCCCTGTGGAGTCTACCACTAACCCAACAACGTTGATAGGAGTGATTTTTGGCCTATTATTAGGATTCCTAGGGCAGTCTCGTAAGAGATGTTCCTTTCCACAGTCTTGGCAAAAACCCTGGATCGTTACTGACTGGGGTTGTGTCGGTGGAGGCACAGGACAATCACGAATGAGGTGATCCCCCTGACATCTGTAGCATGGTCCTCTAGGGAATGGGGGTCTTACCTGCCTAGGTTGAGGTCTAGGGTTGGGGTTTGCATACATGACGTTTGTGTGATCTGACTCCCAACTAGGTTCACTCGGTTCTTCACTATAGTAGGACTCACCATGTTCAGGAGATTGCATGTAGTAAGCCTGGGGACTATCAACATGTGTAGAATCAAAGCTATGGTCACTGGGGTCACTTTCAGAAAGCAGTGGTGTTACAGGGACTATAGCTCTATTCAGGTTCTCTTCTGCAACTACATACTTTACCGGAATCACATTCGTAGGAGCGGTTGGTTGTTGTGCTAACACTGGCTGAGGTCTCAGTTGGGCCTGATGTTGCAGTTGGTAATTTTGCTGAGGCCTAGCGTATTGCTGAGGTGGGTACTGATTCTGGTATCTTCCTTGTTGAGGGTATGGCTGAGGGTAGGTTTGCCTAACCGCTTGCTTATTGTATGGGCAATCTTGCGCGGTGTGATTGGTGTATCTTCGTTCTATGGTGCAGTACTGGCTACTAGGGTTTACTTGGGGTTGAGCCATAATGGGACATACATTCGCCATGTGGTCGCCGCCACAAGTATAACATCTTTTTACAGGGGCAAATCTCGGAATTTGTTTGCTAGAGACACCTAGTTTCTGAGCAACTTTCTCTGCAAGTTCCTCAATCGATGTGGATTGCGTGGAAGAGAGGTTAGAGGCACTATCCGAATCTTTGTATATCTTGGAAAGCTCTAACTCCTCCCCTAGGTTATCCTCGATGTCAATGCACATGCGCACACACTCTTCTATGGTCCTAGGGTCCTTCAAGTACACATAAGATCTCAATTTAGTACTTAGCAATCCATCCAGGAATAAAGCCACTTGCTTAGCTGGTGTGGGAAGCTCCGAGACAGGGCATCTTTCTAAGTATTGCCTAAATCTTCTTCCTGCAAGTCTCACGGTTTCTTGAGGGGTTTGCTTGAAGTTGTGAATCAGCGATGAGGTATTATGCCTTATGCCACTCTTAGAGAATTCAATAATGAAAGCCTCTAGGAGTTGGTCTATGCTCCTGAACTGCCTCTCATTTAGTGGCTGAAACCATGTCAGGGCAGTGTTCCTAAGGGTCAGACCAAAGGCATTGTACTGCGTGAATAGATCCTCCACTTGTTCAGCTCTCAAGACTTGCCTAAACTCAGCCACATGATCGTATGGATCTCCAGTGCCATCGAAGTAGTTCTTCATGGACTTAACTAGCTGAGTCGGTCTCAAGGTTCTTGTGTGCTCTCTAGGTCGTGGTAGAGGGAACTCATCCGCATTTCTTTGATTCCTGTGAGCTCTAAGTATCTCAGGTTCTACTCTATTTGTTTCCGTCCTCGTTCTTTCTCTGCCCACTGGGTTGGCAAAGCTTACTTCTGGTCTATCTCTACTTCTATCTCTTTGCATTCCATGAGCTTGGGATGTTCCAGCACCAGGGTGACCATAGGATACATTCGATCTTGGTTGGGGGAAAACGAATTCACCCTTCCAAGTTTAAGCATGCCTATCATGTTCTGTCACCACAAAGATCCTCTCCAAAGCGTGATCTAAGTAGGTCACTCTACCTGGGCTATCAGGATCCTTAAACTCATAGATCATGATTGTTCCTATATCAGTTGGCTGATCAGATTTGTACCTCGAAAAGGCTTCGTCAGTCTCTCGATTGAGAAGCAGATCTATGCTCTTGTTGTCTTGGGGAACCCACTCAGGTGTGATAATCCTAGTGAGAACAGATTTGCCTCGGGGGGTTCTAGGTTCTACACCCATGTTTCCTTGTTCCAAGTCACCTAATTCCGCTTCTGAGATTACATTCCCAAATTCATCTGTCCTATCTGGGTGACTGGTGACCACGTATATGGTTCCTTCTTTGTCCAAGTATGCTCCGTTTTCAAACTTGACAGCTGGGCGCTCTAATCCAATGGATTGATCAGGATTCTTAATCTGTACCACAGATCTTCCTAAGCCGTCCTCATAGATGCTAGCACCTAATCGGTTGGTCCTAAGGTATTCCAGTTGTGTCTTGTACGGGCCTTCTACCCTGTGCAGGTATGGCACTCCTGAACTTCCTGTAGGTCTCTCCATACCTTGAGACATCTCGGATTCACTAGTCTTAGAACTTGGGTAGTAGGAGTGGTGGCTCAACTGCTGGGCCCATGACCTAGCAGTGTGGTTGACACTAGCCTCTAAAGACCTAAGACTTTGTCTATCCCTTACTAGATGTCGTCCTGATCTAAGGTTCATATGCCTATTTAAGTAGCCCAATTTTTGTCCAGAGTACAACCTCTTTGCAGAGTCCTTTTGTACCAATTACTTAATCCCCTTTTTATGTTGATTATCGTGTTCATGATCTTGTCTGATATTGCGTCGTCAGGAATACTTGAGTAGTTTTCGTACTTGGAGTTGATCGTTCCATGTTAGGTTCTTTTCCTTTATGTTATCGACAGTACAGAGATTAGGTTTTTAACTTGAACTTGAGTTTTTAGGTAGTCTTCAACTTGATAACTGCCTATCGTCGCCCCTGGCTTACTCCTATCACTAGTCGTTCTTAGCCTAAGCTAGGAATTGACAAAGGGAGTTGAGAGTTTCCAACCTTTTGTTTCCTTCTTGGTTGCCTTGAATTCCCAAGAAGTGTGTTCCCAAGCTTGCACTTACACTTGCTTAGAACGCCTTTCGATGCTCTCAATAGATCTGTAAGAGTTCCAAAGCTAGCTTTAATATTTAAATTCTAAAGACAGAACCAATGATTTTCATTCCTGTAGCACACACACTAACTTGCATAGTGATTTTTAGGAAAACAATTCTAAAGACCCCTGACTTTGATCCCCCTGGTTATGGTCAACTTCAAAATCCCCCTGGTATATGCCACGAGCTTTCCGACAAGCCCAAGAGCTCAAAAAATGGATTTCGTATGAAAAAGTTATGACTGTTCAGGGTTTAGGGGGTTAAGACAGGATTCAATCTGGCTGACAGATCCTAGGATTTTCTCCCAAATCTCAAATGTAGGAACCTCCAGAAATGCTAATGGATTGACTATTTTGCCCCAAAATTATCCCCAATTTTGAACAAAAGCAAACCCTAATTTTTGGCCGAAAAGCCTGTCAATCGCGATCGACAGGTCTGTCAATCGCGATTGACAGAGGTGTCCGTCGGGCCTGTCAGTCGTGATCGACAACGTCAATCGCGATTGACAGAGTCGATCGTGGCTGTCAATCGCGATCGACGGTATCAATCGCGATCGACACGTTTTCCGGGTTTTTCGTCAAAATTTCAGTCAATCGGGGGCCTATCAGTCGCGATGGACACGTGGCTACGCGTAAAATTCAATCAATCGTTGAATTTCAGTCGGTCGTGATCGACGGTGTCAATCGCGATTGATAGGGTCCTACGTGGCAGTCTGTTGGTTGTGAAGTCTGTCGGTCGCGATCGACAGGGTCTGTCGGTCGCGATTGACAGGGTCTGTCGGTCGCGATTGACAGAGGCTGTCGGTCGCGATTGACAGAAAAACACGGAATTTTTCTACTGTTTTAGGTGCTTTGGGATGTGCTCATCATGCTTGTGCTAGTGGTGAACTCTGTTTTACCAAATGATTGAATTTTCTGTCGATCGCGATCGACAGAGGCTGGCGACTGCGAGACAGATTCGACGAGCTTCGTACCTTCGCAGTGTGCTGGCGGGGATGATGATGATGATACCTGCAAGAAACACAACAAACATGCAAAAACAGTGCAAGCAATATCACTCTCTCGCTCTCTCTCACAAGTAGAATGAAGGAAATGAGGTGGAGATGGTGATATGATCAAAACTAAAGATTTTCGAGATGATGGAGATGGAGGTGGGAGATGGTGATGATGATGATGGTGATGAAGATGGTGAAGAAAAAACAAGAAAATAGATGAAAGTGAAGAAAATACCTACAACTCCAACGCGTCAACTCTACGTCTTACCATCACACGCTCATCCTCAAAGTTCGATCCCCGGCAACGGCGCCAAAATTTGGTGTAGCTCAGTGATGAGTAGCACCTCCTTTAATGTCAATCCGGGAAGACGTGAGGGTGGTATGAAGACCGAGCAAGTGGAGGCACAAGTGCGTGAGTGAGAAGCACACTAAGATGCACACACATACACACACACGCGCACACACGGCAAGACAAAGAGTGAGAAGCAATGGAGTTCTTAGATTACTTTCAAAAAGCTCTTACAAGTTCATTTCAATTACAATCTAACCTCAAAAATAAGCTCTCTAGCTCCTTTTATAGTTTTTGACTAGCTTTGGCCCTGTTCAGACGTAGTGTCCGACCTAGTTAAAAATTAGGTTCCAGGGCTTATTTGAGGGCTCAAACGAGATCTAAAAATTACGAAAATTGGTAAGCAACTACTTCTAAGGCTCCTCAAGCTCGAGGACTCCTCGGCTTGCACAAAATGGAGCTACAAAAAGGTGAACATGGTATTTACAGGGGTTGTTAGTGATGAGAATCACTTTTAATTTGTGTAAGGATTTTGAAAAATTAAAGGGTTGCCTTAGTGCTAGATCTGCGTGAATGCTCGTACTTGCTTCTTCATGAAGAAAATTATTGGCCTACTTGCCAGATCGTCGTTGACTCCCTTGTCTGCTTGTACCTTCTCTCCCCTCTGACTCTCTTCTCTGACTGCCATGCCTCGTCAGTCCTTCAGTTCCTTGTCTGCTGCTAACAATCTTCTACATAAAATATTGCAATATACATTAATCCATATTGATGTTAAACTTATAAGAGAGTAAATTTTGTTGATCTCTAATATTCCAAAAACATTCTATGGTATGGATACAACATATGTATGTATGTATGTATGTATGTATGTAATAGGAAATTGCATCATTAAGTAATGAGTAAGAGGTACATGTGGAATGACGAATGCCTTAAAAATTGCACACAATTTTTGGAGTGTAACTATAAGTCTATGGAATGGTTCCTCCTCCCCCAACGTATAAGGAAATATATTTAGAACACAAAAAAACATATGTAGATAGGTTAAATACATATTGAATGCATTCACCAAATCAAAATTACACAAAAAAATGATGAGATCTACATGCTAGCCAAGAAAGTACTTGTAAAACTATGAAGCAATTGCTACTAAACCAAAGTAGAAGGAAGCATATGGGTAACAAATAAAAGCATATCTACATAGGCCAAGGATGTGTTTAGCGCTATAAAGCATGCAATATGTCATATTATGGATGCACACCCTATTGGGTGAGGTGGCATAGGTGCCACATGGCGTCACAAGGGGCATTATGCCCATTTGGTAGTAGAAGGGGGGAGAAGATTCTCTCCATAAGTTTCATGAACTCACATGCGATGCGCTCGAGCATGGCTGGGAGGTTGAGCTGATGTAATCTTTGTGTGTGTATGTTGCGTGCCGCTTGCGAGCATACATTGCAACAAAAAGATAAGCGTCAACTCTCTTCAAATTTGGTATCAAAGCATAATTCAAGCTAGTATGAAAACTTCTCTTCAGATTTCGTATCAAAGCGCAATTCAAGCCACAAACTCGTTGATGCAGGTGCCAAGATTTGAACCTTTGTCAATTGTGCAAGAGGCACTTTTCATAAGAAAGCATCGACGGGTGCTTACATGATTTGAATGATGGTTAGGAAGGCCATAGGCATGGCACTAGCTCTATTATTTAGAGCATAGATCCCTCACTTAGGAATAATTGGGGTACCCAATATATATATTTATGTTGGGATCTATAGAGGGGTACTTAGACCTAGTCTTGGTACCTAGGAACAAGTTAGTTTGGAATAAGAAAGGGATATCCACTGTCACACGTTAACTAGAACCAAACTAACTAGTTTGAGGACATGGGACTCAAATTGCTATCTACAGAGAGGTACTTAGACCTAGTCTTGGTACCTAGGAACAAGTTAGTTTGGAACAAGAAAGGGATATCCACTATCACACGTTAACTAGAACCAAACTAACTAGTTCGAGGACATGGGACTCATTTGAGTCCAGCGATATGAGTTGAGGATATGGGATTCATTAGAGTCCACCTACATATTCCATTACATATATATGGAATATATCTTTGGTTTAGTGTAGGTATGACACCATGAACTGGAAGAAGGTTCCACTAGTATGGGATGGTGGAAACAACTTCCCCGAGCACTCTTCCTCTATGGCCAGGGAGAAAATGAATCATCATTCATGGCATCTTGTCTCAGTAGATTAGAGGAGAGATCTTAGTAGACATCTCCTTAGGATCAGGAGTTTTCCTTCATAGTTTAGGGAAGCTTTATTCTTCCAGTAGAGCATGTCATGGGTGATTTTATCACCCTTGGTATCACATACTCATTTTCAAGATTTCACGAAGGATAATTCCATTACTTCGATTGGATCATATAGATCCATGCATAGAGTATGGTTGACAGAGATAGCTCTTTAGTATGGATACACATATATTTATGGTATCATGTCATATCATGATTGAACATTTTAGCAGAGGGCTTTGACCCTTATAAGGAATTTATTTTCTCCACTCTTAACTACATACACCTTCATTAGTTAGGGGAGATTTGTCCTCCATCTTCATAGGACTATATGTAATGAGGGATTATGCATTAGATATGGAAGAGAGGACTAAATGAATTCACAAGTTTCTCTTTTAAGGAAAGCCGAAAGTGGGAATCAACTCAAAGATCGAGGATAAATCTCATTTTAGCTTAGAAGTCTCACTTTAGCTCCTATTCTTTGAAAGAGAAAAAAGGAAAGGAAAGCATCATTTCTTCATATGAGAAGAATAGAGTATGTTTTCCCTTCAGAAAGAAGAGGTGTTTAGAAGCCATCTCTTAGTCTACATTTCATAAGGAATTCATTTCCTCTACTTTTCATTGTAATTTACCTTCACATGGGAGTTTGATTCTCCTCTATTTTCCAAGGAAAAACATGGAGAACTTATATGCATGTTCTCAATTATGGATGGGTAGAGCAAATGAATTCAATAGAATCTCTTTCAAATGGAAAGAGAAAGTGGAATAAACTCCACTACTATAGATCTTTTCCTTAGATGAGATGAGAGAGAGAGAGTTTCACTTTCTCTCTTCTAGATTGTCTTGTTAGGAGTGGCACTCTTCTATCAAGGCAAAAGGGAGATCAGTTAATCATGATGGTTAGATTGAGTCTCACATGTAGACTCTAGAGAGAAGTAGTTATGTTTATTTCCAGTGATGGTCTTTAACTGGATGAGATAATCTATTTATTGAAATTAGTTTGATTGGGAGTAGATTGATGATACCTCTCTTTAGAGTTTCTAGGAGATAGGGATATATCTAGCCTATTGGGGTACCAAGCTCTTAATTGATGTTACATTGTGAGCATGATGTGTAAACATTAGTTAGGAGGATGGGTATTTAGGGATTATTTGAATCTCAAAGGGAATGCTTTTTGCATTCATATGGCAAACTACAAGGACGAGAATATTTTACAGTTTGCACTAGTGCCAATAGATGCTCTTCCAATAGAACTTAGTCCAAGGGTAAATGATAACAAACCATAGACGTCTTGGTTGGTGAAATGTGGAGATTGCATTTTACTGCCAAGAAGTTCTTATATATGAGCTAGGATGATGGATTGGCATAGTCACAAGGTAGTTTAGAATAAACTATTACTTGTGAGCACAGTCAATGTTAGGAAGAACTAGAGTGGTATGAGGTAAAATCCATCATCTAGTTCTAGTTGGGTTTGGATTCAGTTCTTATGGGACTTTGTTCTATATTTCAACAGATTATATGGTTCATTATCTCCATTATAGTACGGTCAAGCTTATAAGCTTGACACCTCACATTTACTTTATTACTCCATAGAGGATACATCATATGGGCTTTGTTCATTCTAATGATGTTATATTGCATGGGAGTGATTGTTTGGAAGTTTAGTATATATGGGAGGTGATAGGCACCACACATACGGTTTCCCACCTTTAAGATGATCTCATATGAGGCTTCTTAAGGGGAGGGATATGGGGAAACAACACACATAGATGACCATGTACATAGAGAACATGGGGTTTAGGGGAGTTTGAACACTTTCTTCTATCATCATGGACATTTCATCTATATTTTCGAGGACAAAAATGCTTTCAAGGGGAAGGAAATTTCATATTATGGATGCATACCCTATTTAGTGAGGTGGCACAGGTGCGACATGGCATCCCAAGGGGCATTATGCCCATTTGGTAGTAGAAGAAGGGGTGGGGGGGGGGGGGGGGAGAAGATTCTCTCCATAAGTTTTCAAAACTCACATGCGATGCGCTCGGGTGTGGCTCGGAGGTTGAGCTGATGTAATCTCTGTGTGTGTATGTTGTGGGCTGCTCGCGAGCATACATTGCAGCAAAAGATAAGCACCGACTTCTCTTCAAACAATATTTTAGATAAACACTTACAACTGACAAGATATCACATTCTTATAGAGTTTTCAAGTTTCATACTTTCCTTTTTAAAGAAATGTTGTACAATCGCAACCATCCCATTGTCTTTATGCTTCTTGAAGCCAAAAAGCTTTCCCTTCCATTGAATATCCAAGTTTCCACAACCTCTAACTCAATGAGGTCCAAATCTAGAGGGCTAATGTACACCCATGCACCTTTGGAGTACCCATATGTCACTCATTGTCCATTTTTAGCTTTGATATTGTGACACCTTAATGTAAGCACCATCTCTTGGTGACCTACAAGCTTTAGATGTTGAGATTGAAGCGCAAAGTCTGGAAGCTACAAGAGTAGCTTGAGATGGGAGATGAAAATAGCTTGAAATACATACAAAAGAGCTTCAATGTTGTGCTATAGAGAGCAACTAGTGGAAAAACATGAAATTTTGGGAGTTAGGTAAGAAAATGTGAGCTTAATGACAAAAATACCTCTTTCTTTATGTTTTTAGAGAAAAATGTTTTTTTAAAAAGAGGTGGCTACTCACAATCAAGAGGAATATTCAACCATAATC
The DNA here is from genome assembly GCA_020310875.1 of Ceratopteris richardii. Taxonomy (NCBI): domain Eukaryota; kingdom Viridiplantae; phylum Streptophyta; class Polypodiopsida; order Polypodiales; family Pteridaceae; genus Ceratopteris; species Ceratopteris richardii. Next base: position 89,424,580 of record CM035436.1, read on the forward strand.
AAAGTTACAACCATGGCTACAACAACAATTACAACGACAATTATCAAAGAGGATACAAATCAAGAAAATACTTTAGCAACTATACAGAGGATCAAGAGAATTATCTTGTCATTATGAACATGACCTCAAAGCAAGGTATGAATGATGAGCACCTCTTCTATATTGACTCAGGTTGTTCAAACCATGTAGTAGGCAATATCGCTCTCCTTTCTGATCTTGAAGAGCTGAAGGGAAAGCACCAAGTGCAGATAGATGATGATACCAAGCGTTCAGTTGTCAAGGTAGGAAATGTCAAAACTTTTGATGGGAATAAGAATATGTTGAGCGAAGTTCTTTATGTACCTACTATCACAAAAAATTTGATGAGTGTTGGACAGATAGTGGAAAAGGGTTTGCAAGTTATGTTCAATAAATTTGGAGCCTTTGTGGAGCACCCCCAACAGGAGAATTGCAAAGGGAGAGAAAACAGGTAGATTGTTTACATTTGAGCTTGAGGACACTAGAAACATTGCACTTTATAATTATAAGGATCAAACCTTGTCTGAGTGAGAGATATGGCACAAAAGATTAGGACACATTAGTGAGAGAACAGTAAAGCAAATATGTAGAGATCAATGTATCCAAGCAACATATGATCTATAAATGTGGTGCATGTTAGTTTGGTAAATCACACAGGTTACACTCTTGGGATACCTAATGTATCCAAGCAACATATGATCTATAAATGTGGTGCATGTTAGTTTGGTAAATCACACAGGTTACACTCTACAAAGAACGGCTATATGCATGAGGATTATTTGGAACTTGTCCACACAGATGTGTGGGGACCAAGCAAGGACCCTTCAATTTCAGTTTCAAGCACTTATGGAAAATCAAATAGGAAAGAGTTTAAAGAGGATAAGGTCAGATGGAGGAGCTGAGTACTTCTCCAATGGGTTTGATGCATTTTTGCAGGACAAAGGTATCAAGAGAGAGATCACAACTAGATATAATCTTGAGCAAAATGGAGTAGCAGAGAGGAGGAACATATTGATTGTGGAAGTAGCTAGATCTATGCTAAATGAAAAGAAGTTTCCCAATTATTTGTGGGCAGAGGCTATGTCTACTGCCACTTATCTTAGTAACAGGTTACCCTCTAAGTCCCTTGATGGGATGAACCCCTATGAGGCATGGAATGATAGGAGACCATCACTTGAACATTGCAGAATATTTGGTTGTGTTCCTTATGTGCATGTTCCATCCTAAATCAGAGGTAAACTAGACCCTAATGCAGAGACATGCATTTTCTAAGGGTATGATATAAATGAAAAGGGGTACAAGCTTTATAATCCATCCAACAAAGGATTTATAGTAAGTAGAGATGCTGTGTTTGATGAGAATGACTCTAGGTTTGAAAGTGAATGTAGGAAGGTCAAATTGCCATATGACTTGGAAGGAGAATTTCCAAGCCTCACCAAGGAGGAGCTAAGCTTAATTGAAGATATCAAATCAGATGATGAGAACACCATCAACTGTGAAGATTTTAGAGCATGGAAATCGAAAGGCAAAGTCAAGATGAAGAGGTTGGAGGACATACCTGAGTCATCCAACCAAGCCTTAAGGATATTAGAAAGAGAGAGTAAGAAGCCAATCAGATATGGGTATGATACTTCATTAGTCACTAAGCATTCTGTTTATCTTGCTAAGGATTCATCACTTGAAGAATATTCTTCATATGAAGAAGCAAATACCAAAGCAGAATGGAAGGAGGCTATGGATGAAGAAATAGAAGCACTACAAGAGAATGACACTTGGGAGCTAGTACCCAAGAAAGCATCAATGAAGGTAATTGGCTCTAGGTGGATTTACAAAATCAAAAGGAATTCAGATGGATCCATTAACATGTACAAAGCTAGGCTTGTGGCTAAGGATTTTGCACAAACCCATGGAATAGACTATGAGGAAACCTTTTCACCAGTGGCTAAGATGTCAACCATCAAAGTACTGGTAAGTGTAGGTGCATCTAGAAATTGGAATATGTATCAACTAGATGTCAAAAATGCTAATCTCGATGGGTGGATTTCAGAGGAGGTTTACATGGCTCAACCTCTTGGCTATGAAGAGCCAAGCAAGGTAAATCATGTATGCAAATTAAATAAAGCTCTTTATGGTTTGAAGTAGGCACCTAGGGCATGGATCCATAGGTTAACAACCTATCTTCATGACCAAAGATTCCCTATGAGCAAGGCATATTCTTTTCTGTTTATGAAGAGGAGTAATTCAGAAACGATATATTTATATGTATATGTGGATGAAATCATTATGACAGGTAGTGATGCAAGTGGCATCAAACAAATAAAAAAACTAGATGATGCAGGAGTTTAAGATCAGTGACATTACAGGTTATCAAAGCATAGTCGGAAGTCTAAACTATGCAACATTAACAAGAATTGACATATGTTATGGAGTAGGTATTTTGAGTCAATTCATGCATAAACCTAGAGCATCTCACTTGGAAGCTGCTAAAAGAATTTTGAAGTATCTCAAAGGTACTCAAAATCAAGGTCTTTACTTCCCATACACATCAGATTTGGACATGAAGTTGTACTCAAATACACATTGGGCAGATGTAAGGATGACACAAGAAGTACTTTTGGCTATTTATCTTTTGAAGGTGATAAACCCATCTCATGGTCTTCTAAGAAGCAACCAATTGGTGCTCTATCTTCAAGAGAAGCTGAATACAGGGGATTAACAAATGCTACACAAGAAGCTATTTGGATCAGATTGCTCTACTCATATTTGGGACTTCACACTCATTCACCAATGATCTTTGGTGATAATACTAGTTCTTTGCATCTTGCAGCCAACCCCATTTATCATGCAAGAATTAAGCTTATATAAATGCACTATCACTATGTTAGAGAGAAACTCTTGAGCAAAGAGATTCAACTAGCATATGTATCAACAAATATGCAGTGTGCTGATTTGTTAACTAAAGCACTTGATGGTACTAAACTTTGTAGGTTTAAAACGATGATTGGATTACAGGGTATTCAAGAAGATTTATGAGGCAATGCAAGCCAAGATGTTTTTCTTGAGGGGGAGCTATTGGTGCAAATGTACAAGCCTACACATTTGGCTTAGCATGGAAGACATTGTGTGGAAGCACTTGATGGGTCATGTGACCTATAGCTTGTAACTACTTGATCATTTACCATTGTAATCCTTGGAGAATCTTGTAAAAGCTTATAATTCGTGGAGTTAGGAGGAATATATGCTACGAATTCAAGATGAGTGAATGTCTCCTAAATCAGAGGAGTTACATTTTTATTGGATCCAAGTTTGAATTCAAAATTCAAACTTAGAAGAAATACTTATAAAAAGGGTCGTGTAAACTTGTGGGATAGTGTGTGCCTCATTTAGAGCTGATTCCTTGATCATTTGTAGAGCTTGAGTAGCTTACACCATATCTCACTCATTTCGTCATTATTGAGCATCTTTACAATTCCAATGACTCTGTACAATCATGTTCTATAATACATATAGCTCATTGAACATCTCTGTTTACTTCTCTGCTATGACTACTCAAAACAGTCAACTTTGTTTGGTCATATCTCAGTGATTATGCAACCAATATACATACTCTTTGGCTTGTTGGAACTAGCTTAAAGTCTACTCTATGATGTCAAAAGTTCATAGCATTTGGTGCTGGCACCGGGGAGGAATTTTCTTCCAAGTGCTCAATGGTCATCTACTAGTTAGTCCCTAAAACGTCAGGCGTAAGATTTGATTTGTTAATATGATTTCTCAGAGCATGGTTGATCATTTTAAATGATTCCACTGGCAATAATTAGCTATCTAAGCTACTGAATTCTCTCAAAAGGACTTTTGTCAATTGTTACTATAATGTGAGCTCTAAGTAAAAAAGCCAATAGGTGTATGGACTAAAATAGCAAGTTTTTCAACACTAGCTATTCTTGAACTAGTTTGTTTTGGATAAATTGTTTCAATCATCAACTCCAAAGTACATAGGTACTTTCTTGGTCTCATTTTCAAGCTAAAAGGGCCTTTTCTATAACTCTCAAGTGTATGAGGGCTGTCACAAAGCAGGTTTTAGCAGTAGCATCTCACGTCCTTGAGGTATCCATCCATCTCTCCCAACAAATATGATTATGTGAGTCTATGTGTGTGCACATATGATTATGTATGTGTATGTGTATATGGGTATGTGTATGTGTATGTGAGTATGTGTATGTGTCTATGTGTGTATTCATTATATGTGTGTAATTGCATGCATGTATATGTGTGTGTGTAAATGTGGATGTATGTGTATGTGTGTGTAAATGTGCATGTATTTGTATGTGTATGGATGTGTATGTGTGTGTATGCGTGTATGTGTACCCCTAGTCACACTCCTTTCTCTCTTTCTCTCATATACATACATACATACATAAACCCACATATGCATATCCAGATATATATACATACACACATACACATGTATGCATGTGACCTGATGTGTGTGTAAGTTTGTGTATATATATGTGTGTATATAAATATGTGTATAAAAATATATGTAAATATATGTGTATATTATGTGTGTTTGTGTATATATATATAGTTACACATATAAATATAACAAATAAAAGCAATGCATACAATGCATTATCATGACGTTGAGCCATAAGTGCTCACATCTCTTTTAGACACCATTTATGTGACCACCCAGTCCCAAATTCTATCTCAAGTGAACTAAGTATGTATTTTTTATCCCTCTCATCATGCTCACTACAAAAATAAAAAAAAATCATGTAAATAGAACATAAGATATTTATTTGAATTTATATGTAAAACTTATACTTACTTCCACTACAAATGGACAAGGCACAGGTCAAGGAGTCACATAATGCTTCTCTTGAACTTCAATCCATTCCCTATATACACTATATTCCCCTATGGCTCTATATCGCACTCTAGCCCTAGGGTGCCTATGCATGTCCTCAAAGACACTTGTGCTCTACTCTCAATATCCGGAGGTGGTATAGGTGTCCTAAAAATAGATAGATAAAAATAAGTAAAACTATGTGTTATAATATCATTACAAAAACTTTGTGAAAAAAAAACATACCTATGAGTAGATAGTTCTCTGCCTGCATGTGAAGCCGCATAAGAGCCCTTCTCTGATCGTTGGGTAAGCATCTGGATCATAAAATCCATCCCATCATCATGCATCTCTGAATACTCGTGCATGATGATCCCTATGGTATCAAGCGGAACTCTTGCTCTCATAAGACTTTTTATGAGAGTGAGTTTTGTCTTTCTCTCTCTACAAGAATCCATAATACCTATACATATAAAACAAAATGGGTTAGAAATCAATATATGTATGTGTACATATGTATGTATGTATATGTATGTGTGTATATGTATGTGTATGTATATGTATATGTGTATGCATGTGTATGTATGCATTGTGTATGCATGCATATGTATATATGCATGTGTATGTATGTGTGTATGTTTGTGGGCATTTATGCATGTGACTTGATATGTGTATATGTATATGTATGTATATGTATGTATATGTATATGTGTGTGTATATGTATGTATATGCATGTGTATGTGTGTATGCATGTGTATGTGTACATGCATGTGTGTATATGTCTGTATCTATATGTGTGTATGTATATGTGTGTATGTATATGTAAGTAGGTATATGTGTGTGTATGTGTTTGTAGGTGTATATGTGAGTGTGTGTATGTGTGTAAGCATGTATCTATGCAAATGCATGTGCATTATGTATGCATGTGTGTGTACGTGTCTGTATGCATGTAAGTATGTATGTATGCATATGCATATGCATTATGTATGCATGTATGTGTATGTGTGTGTGTATTTGTCTCTATGTGTGTATGCATATATGTGTGTGTATGTGTCCATGTGTGTGTGTATGTGTATGTGTATGTGTATGTGTGTGTGTATGTGTGTACATACATGTGTATCTGTATATATGCGTCTATATGCATGTGTATATGTGTGTGTAAATTGTTGGTGCATTTTGCCCAAGCCTACATGCTTGATATTCTTGATATTATCCTCATTTGTAAGTCACATGAGTAGTCATGTGAACACCTCTTGTAAAAGAGTACATTTTATCTCTTGTAAATGGAAAAAGAAAAAAGTAAAAGGATGGCTTACCTCATCCATGATGTAAAAGCAAATTCGTGGCTCCAACTACCAAAATCACGAATTTTTGAGCTGAGGGAATCTCTCCTAACTTTGGGGATCACTTTTAGGTGAAGCCATTCGAATTCGAATTCAAAACTCCCTCCAAGAATAGCTATAAAAGGAGCAAGAAGGAAGAGGCGACTAGCAAGCCTTGTACGTGACCACTTGATGTCATTTTGTAGAGATTGAAGAGCTTACTCCATAGCTCTATCATTCTACTCCCATTGTGCAAAGATTCATTGCCAATGTGGTTGTAATCATATGTGAATCTATACATTTATTATCATCTACCTCTCTGTTTTGTTCTCTGCTATACTCACTCAGAGCAGTAACTTCAGAAGGTCATATCTCGCGTTTTACGGAACCTTTTTCAGTGTTTTAAAGTGCGTTGGATAGCTCTCACTGTCTAGTTTCTACCTAACAATTTTCAAGGTCATTGGATTTATACTTTTGGAGATATCTGCATTTTACTGCTTACTGGTCTATCTCTGCAGAGCCCCGAGAATTGTGGGAATGTTCCAGAACTTGATGAAACTTGTTCTCAGTGCTCAGTCCATCATTTGAAGTGTTTTAACTTGGAATAGGAAGCTTGCTAAGTCTATTTGCTATGCCCAAAAGGAATTTTTCTAATTCCTTCCAGGTTGAGAGCACTGTTCATTTTTTCCAGCAGGTGTATGTCCAAAAATAGCAAGTTTTGGGAGCTAGTCATTTCGCAACTTGTCGGTCTTGACTTAAACTTTTGGGATACATGTTCCAAAGTACTTGGCTGATACTTTGGTGGATTTAGGAAGCTCAAAGGGTCTACTAATCAACTCTGAAGTCTAAGTTGGCTGGTGTGAAGCTGGTTGTAGCGGCACCTACTCATCTTTGGATTGCATCCACCATCTCTCTTCACAGTGGTATCAGAGCATAGTCAAGCAACATGGGAGATGGATTTCCATCAACAATTGACAAATTGGATCGAAACAACTACCCGGCATGGTCTCTAAGGATGGAGGCTTACCTTCAAGGAAGGAATCTATATGGATTCATATCCGGAGATGAAGCAATGCCAACCATGAGGAACAAAGGGCAACCATCACATGAAGAAGTGGAAGGACTTTCGAATTGGTGTTCGAAGGATGCACTTGCAAGGTCCTATATTCTAAACTCAATCTCTGATTTTCTTTTACCTCATGTCAAGGGATGCAAGACATCAAGAGAAACCTGGAATGCACTTGCTTCTTTCTTCTCTTCCAACACTCGAGCAAGGAAGAACCAATTGTGGATGGAGTTCACAACAATGAAGAAAAGCCCGAAGCAAAATGTGACTGATTATGTCACAAAGATGAAGGAGATTTCCGACCAACTTGGAAGCATTGGAGAGGTAATTGAAGAGGAGCAAATCATAAGACAAATCATGAATGGAATCAAAGCAGACGACAAGTGGGAGTCATTCACAACAGCCATGGATTTATACATGGATATGCATGTACCCGACCTCAACACACTCATGGGCCAACTCTTCACTCATGAAGCAAAGATTAGCAAAGGTGATGAGTCCTCAAGAGGTAATCAAACTTCTGCCTTATATTCTGATAAAGCTAAGGTCAAGGACAAGTCAAAGAATAGGAAGAATGAAGATGAAGGAAGCTCTTTCCAAGCAAACTTTGCAGGTAGAGGAAGAGCTAGAGGAAGAGGCAGAGGTGGAAAGCAAGGCAGGGGGAGATTCCAATCATCTCAACCTTGCAACATATGTGGCTTATCTAACCATACTACTGAAGAATGTTTCAGGAATCCAAGGAACTCAAGAGGAAGAGGATTCAATAGAGGTGGCTATGGATCAAATAGAGGTAGGTACAATGGAGGCTACAACAACAACAACTACTACAACAACAATTACAACAACAACAACAACTATCAAAGTGGCCATAGAGGAAGAAGAGATTACAATAACTATGCAGAGGACCAAAGTCAAGAAGATTCATTATTGATTATGAATCTATCAACAAAGAAGGGTAAGGATGATGATCACATATTTTACATTGATTCGGGATGCTCGAACCATGTAGCAGGAAATGTGGCTTTACTTTCTGATTTGGAAGATCCTCATAACAAGCATGAAGTGCAGACAGGAGATGACACAAAGCACTCAGTGGAGAAGATAGGTAATGTGAAGACATCAGATGGGAATATGAACCTCTTAAGCAAAGTCTTGTATGTCCCTACAATTACCAAAAATTTAATAAGTGTTGGACAGATTGTTGAAAAAGGATTGCAGGTTAGATTCAATCGATTTGGAGCATATGTTGAAGACCCAAGGCAAGGCTTTCGAAGGATTGCCAAAGGAGAAAAGACAGGAAGGCTTTTCACTTTTGAAGTGGAAGATACAAAGAACATAGCTTTGTTTAGCTATGGATCTCAAACTCTAACAGAGTTGGAGATATGGCACAAAAGGCTTGCTCACATTGGTGAGAGGACACTCAAACAGATTTGCAGGGACCAAAGTGTACTTGGTTTGCCTAATATCACAAGGCAACACATGATTTATAAGTGTGAAGCTTGTCAACTCGGCAAGGCTCATAGACAACCTTTCAATAAGAAAGGATATATGTATCAAAATCCTTTGGATCTAGTGCACACGGATGTGTGGGGTCCAAGTAAGGAGCCATCTATATCAGGCTCAAGATATTATGTGTCTTTCATAGATGATTGTAGCAGGTGGACCATTCTGTTTTTCATGAAGCACAAGGATGAAGTGTTTAATTGCTTTAAGAAGTATATTGCTCTTGTTGAAAATCAAACAGGTAGGACTTTGAAAAGACTCAGATCAGATGGTGGAGGAGAATACTTCTCTTCTGAATTTGATGCCTTCTTGCATGAAAGAGGCATTAAAAGGGAAGTCACTACAAGGTATACACCTGAACTCAATGGTGTAGCAGAGAGGAGGAATAGAGCTATCGTCGAAGCTGCAAGGTCCATGCTCAACGAAAAGGGATTGCCGAACTACCTATGGGCAGAGGCTGTGTCGACAGCCACATATCTCATAAATAGACTTCCATCTAAGTCACTAGATGGAACCACTCCATATGAAGTGTGGAATGGAAGAAGACCTAGTCTAGAGCATTGTAAAATCTTTGGATGCTTAGCCTATGCTCACATTCCTTCTCAAGTAAGAGGGAAATTGGATCCCAAGGCAGAGAAGTGTGTATTCATTGGTTATGATCAAAACCAAAAAGGATATAGATTGTACAATCCAACCAATAAAGGATTTTCTGTGAGTAGAGATGTAATTTTTGATGAAAACAAATCATGGTTTGATGATGACAGGAAAGTGAAGCTGCCATATGACTTGGATGAAGATTTTCCATCACTTCAACCAAAGGAGCCAAAGCAGATTGAAGAAAGTGATTCGGAGATTGACCTAGAAGACTTGGAAAGACTAAAGCTATGGAAGAACAAAGGTAAAGCAAAGATGCAGGATGCTACATATGGACCCGAGAGCTCACATCAACCACTTAGAAGGTCTTCGAGGGAGAAGAAGAAACCAGAGAGGTTTGGTTATGATACTTCTTTGGTCACCAAGCACTCAATCTACATTGCAAAGGATTCAACCAATGAAGAACCTACCACATTTGAAGAAGCACAAAGCAAGAAAGCTTGGAGAGATGCAATGGATGAAGAAATGGAAGCCTTGAAGGAGAATGACACTTGGGAGCTTGTACCTAACAAGCCATCTATGAAGATAATCGGATCTCGATGGATATACAAAATCAAGAAGAATCCAGATGGAAGTATAAATAGACACAAAGCAAGGTTAGTTGCTAAAGGGTTTGCTCAAACCCATGGTATTGATTATGAGGAGACTTTCTCTCCTGTTGCAAAAATGCCTACAATTAGGGTTCTCATTAGTCTTGCTGCATCTAGAAATTGGAATCTTTATCAACTTGATGTAAAGAATGCTTTCTTGAATGGATGGATTTCTGAGGAAGTGTATATGGCACAACCTCCTGGATATGAGGATGCACATCATCCTAACTATGTATGCAAACTAAAGAAAGCTTTGTATGGATTGAAGCAAGCTCCAAGAGCTTGGAATTTCAGATTGGTTACTTATTTGCAGGACCAAGGATTCAAAGCTAGCAAGGCGGATACCTCTTTGTTCATAAAGAGGAATGGATCTGAAGTGATCTATTTATGTGTGTATGTTGATGATATTATTATCACAGGCAATGATCTTGAAGGAATCAAACAGGTAAAGAGTCAAATGAAGGAGGAGTTCAAAATAAGTGACCTCGGACCACTCACTTATTTTCTTGGATTGGAGTTGATCTACACAGATTCAGGTATATACATCACACAAAGGAAGTATGTCCATGACATGCTCGTCAAGTTCAAGATGGAAAATACCAAGTGTGCAGGTACACCTATGGAGCAAAATCATAAGCTTAGTGCTTATGAAGGAGAGCCAATTGAAGACATCACAAGCTATCAAAGCTTGGTTGGAAGTTTGAACTATGCAACACTCACAAGGGTGGATATATGCTATAGTGTTAGCATATTGAGTCAGTTTATGCATAAGCCGAGAAGACCACATATGGAAGCGGCCAAGCGAGTCCTCAAGTACCTAAAGGGGACCATGAATGAAGGTTTGTTCTATTCATATACTTCAGATATTGAGCTAAAGGTCTACTCAGATGCAGATTGGGCCGGATCTAAAGATGATAGAAGAAGCACATCAGGGTATATATCATTTGCAGGTTCAAAAATCATTTCTTGGTCATCGAAGAAGCAACCAACCGTGGCATTATCTTCTACTGAAGCTGAATATAGAGGTTTGGCTAATGCAACTCAAGAAATCATGTGGTTAAAATCTTTGTACACAGATCTTGGACTTCATTCTTCAACACCTCACATTTTTGGTGACAACACAAGCTCACTACATCTAGCAGCTAATCCGGTATACCATGCTAGAACCAAGCATATTGAAGTCCACTACCATTATGTAAGGGAGAAGCTATTGAGCAAGGATATTCAACTATCCTATGTCTCTACAGATATGCAATGTGCAGACATGTTGACGAAAGCTCTTGATGGTACGAAATTAAGTAGATTCAAGTTGATGATTGGTTTGCAGGAAATCAAGGACAATTGAAGACTTATTTGGAGGCCAAGCATGTTAGGCTTGAGGGGGAGCTGTTGGTGCATTTTGCCCAAGCCTACATGCTTGATATGCTTGATATTATCCTCATTTGTAAGTCACATGAGTAGTCATGTGAACACCTCTTGTAAAAGAGTACATTTTATCTCTTGTAAATGGAAAAAGAAAAAAGTAAAAGGATGGCTTACCTCATCCATGATGTAAAAGCAAATTCGTGGCTCCAACTACCAAAATCACGAATTTTTGAGCTGAGGGAATCTCTCCTAACTTTGGGGATCACTTTTAGGTGAAGCCATTCGAATTCGAATTCAAAACTCCCTCCAAGAATAGCTATAAAAGGAGCAAGAAGGAAGAGGCGACTAGCAAGCCTTGTACGTGACCACTTGATGTCATTTTGTAGAGATTGAAGAGCTTACTCCATAGCTCTATCATTCTACTCCCATTGTGCAAAGATTCATTGCCAATGTGGTTGTAATCATATGTGAATCTATACATTTATTATCATCTACCTCTCTGTTTTGTTCTCTGCTATACTCACTCAGAGCAGTAACTTCAGAAGGTCATATCTCGCGTTTTACGGAACCTTTTTCAGTGTTTTAAAGTGCGTTGGATAGCTCTCACTGTCTAGTTTCTACCTAACAATTTTCAAGGTCATTGGATTTATACTTTTGGAGATATCTGCATTTTACTGCTTACTGGTCTATCTCTGCAGAGCCCCGAGAATTGTGGGAATGTTCCAGAACTTGATGAAACTTGTTCTCAGTGCTCAGTCCATCATTTGAAGTGTTTTAACTTGGAATAGGAAGCTTGCTAAGTCTATTTGCTATGCCCAAAAGGAATTTTTCTAATTCCTTCCAGGTTGAGAGCACTGTTCATTTTTTCCAGCAGGTGTATGTCCAAAAATAGCAAGTTTTGGGAGCTAGTCATTTCGCAACTTGTCGGTCTTGACTTAAACTTTTGGGATACATGTTCCAAAGTACTTGGCTGATATTTTGGTGGATTTAGGAAGCTCAAAGGGTCTACTAATCAACTCTGAAGTCTAAGTTGGCTGGTGTGAAGCTGGTTGTAGCGGCACCTACTCATCTTTGGATTGCATCCACCATCTCTCTTCACATAAATGTGTATGGATATGTGTATGTGTGTGTGTAAGTGTGTATCTGTCTATGTGTGTATGTGTGTGTGTGTATCCGTGTGTGCATATGTGTGTGTAAGTGTGTATGTGTCTATGTGTGTATGTGTGCGTGTATGTGTGTGTGTATATGTGTGTGTGTATGTGCGTGTGTATGTGTGTGTGTGTGTCTATGTGTGTATGTGTGCATATATATATATATATATATATATATATATATATATATATATATATATATATATATATATATATATATATATATATATATATATATATATATATATGTGTGTGTGTGTGTGTGTGTATGCATGTAAGCATGTATGTATGCATATGCATGTGCATTATGTATGCAAATGTATGCATGTGTGTGTGTATGTGTGTGTGTATGCATGTAAGTATGTATGTATGCATATGCATATGCATTATGTATGCATGTATGTTCATGTGTGTGTGTGTATGTGTCTCTACAGGTGTGTATGCATATATGTGTCTGTATGTGTATGTAGGTGTATATGTGAGTGTGTGTATGTGTGTAAGCATGTATGTATGCATATGCATGTGCATTATGTATGCATGTGTGTGCATGTGTGTGTATGCATGTAAGTATGTACGTATGCATATGCATATGCATTATGTATGCATGTATGTGTATGTGTGTGTATGTGTCTCTATGTGTGTCTGTATGCATATATGTGTGTGTATGTGTCCATGTGTGTGTGTATATGTGTGTATATATGTGTGTATCTGTATATATGTCTCTTTATGCATGTGTATGTGGGTGTGTAAATGTGTGTGCATGTGTGTATGCGTGTGTGTGTAAGTGTGTATGTGTCTATGTGTGTATGTGTGTGTATATGTGTGTGTATGTGTGTGTGTAAGTGTGTATGTGTGTGTGTATATGTGTGTGTATGTGTGTGTGTCTATGTGTGTATGTGTGTGTTTATGTGAATAAATGTGTCTGTGTATGCATGTGTATGTGTGTATGTAAATATGTGTGTGTATGTGTGTGCATATGTCTATGTGTGTGTGTATGTGTGTGTATGTGTCTATGTGTGTGTGTATGTGTGTGTATGCATGTAAGCATGTATCTATGCATATGAATGTGCATTATGTGTGCATATGTATGCATGTGTGTGTATGTCTGTGTGTATGTGTATGTATGCATGTAAGTATATATGTATGCATATGCATATGCATTATGTATGCATCTATGTGTATGTGTGTGTGTATGTGTCTCTATGTGTGTGTATCCATGTATGTGTGTGTATGTCTCTATGTGTGTTTATGCATATATGTGTGTGTATATGTGTATGTGTGTATGTGTGTGTATGTGTCTATGTGTGTGTGTATATGTGTGCATGCATTTATGTATGCATATGCATGTGCATTATGCATGCATATGTATGCATGTGTGTGTATGTGTGTGTATGCATGTAAGTATGTATGTATGCATATTCATATGCATATGCATTATGTATGCATATGTATACATGTATGTGTATATGGGTGTGTATGTGTCTCTATGTGTTTGTGTGTATGCATATGTGTGTGTGTGTGTCTATGTGTGTGTGTATGTGTGTGTGTGTGTGTCTATGTGTGTATGTGTGTGTCTCTATGTGTGCATGCATGTGTCTATGTGTGTATATATGTGTGTATCTGTGTATATGTGTATGTATGCATGTTTATGTGTGTGTGTAAATATGTGTGGATGTGTGTATGTGTGTGTGCGTGTGTAAGTGTGTATGTGTCTATGTGTGTGTGTATGTGTGTGTGTGTGTGTCTATGTGTGCATGTGTGTGCATGTGTGTGCATGTATGTGCATGTGTGTGCATGTGTGTGCATGTGTGTGTGTCTATGTGTGTATGTGTCTATGTGTGTATTTATGTGTGTGTATGCATGTGTATGTGTGTGTGTAAATTTGTGTGTATATGTGTGTCTATATGTGTGTGTATGTGTGTGTATGTGTGTGTGTGTCTATGTATGTATGTGTGTGTCTCTATGTGTGTATGTGTGTGTCTATGCCTATATATATGTGTGTATGTGTATATATGTGTGTATGAATGTGTATGTGGGTGTGTAAATCTCTGTGTATGTGTGTGTACAAATGTGTATGTGGGTGTGTAAATCTATGTGTATGTGTGTGTATGTGTCTATGTGTATGTGTGTGTATCTATGTGTGAGTCTATGTGTGCATATACATGCATGTGTATATATATGTGTCTATGCATGTGTATGTGTGTGCGGAAATGTGTGTGGATGTGTGTGTGTAAGTGTGTATCTGTCTATGTGTGTATGTGTTTTGTGTCTATGTGTGTATATGTGTGTATGTGTGTGTCTATGTGTGTACATATGTGTGTGTATGCATGTGTATGTGTGTGTGTAAATCTGTGTGTATGTGTGTGTATGTGTCTATGTGTGTATGTGTGTGTATGTGTGTGTGTGTGTGTGTCTATGTGTGTGTGTCTGTGTGTGTGTGTGTCTATGTGTATGTGTGTGTGTGTATGTGTGTGTGTGTGTAAATGTGTGTGTATGTGTGTGTGTATGTGTGTGTATGTGTGTATGTGTATGTGTGTTTGTGTATGTGTGTGTGTATGTGTGTGTGTATGTGTGTGTGTATGTGTGTGTGTCTATGTGTATATGTGTGTGTGTGTGTCTATGTGCCTATATTCGTATGTGTGTATGCATGTGTATGTGTGTGTATGTGTCTGTTGTCAGGATCTTGCTCACGCGCATAGAGAGATTACGAACGCAGAAAACACACAGAAAAATAGAGACAAGAAGAGATGAGACTGAACGCAGTATTGGGTGCAATCTCCCCCCATGCACTCTTCTCCAACAGTCCACAGAGTGCATGTATTTATAGGACTTTTGATTACGTCAAAAATAGTGGTTACATGAGGGCGGCTTCGAAAAGCAGGCGTGATACTAAAATTTGGTAACTTTTATAGCAAGCCATTGCTTTGAATAACAGAAACTGCGGTCTACAACGACCCTTATTCTAACCATTACTTTTCTAACAATAGAACCTTCTATGCAAGTTTATTTACAAGCTAAATAATAATTATTCGGATTATTGATATCCGCCCTTTCACGCCTTGCACGCTCCTCACGAACCTTCAGCTGCTATATCAGAAACATCAAAAACATATTAATACATTAATAATATAACACTTTAACAATGCATTCTTCAATAATATACAACAGTGTCTATGTGTGTGTGTCTATGTGTGTATGTGTCTATGTCTATGTGTGTATGTGTGTGTATGTGTCTATGTCTATGTGTATATGTGTGTGTGTGTGTATGTGTGTGTATATGCATGTGTATATGTGTGTCTAAATTTGTGTGTGTATGTGTGTGTGTGAGTGTACCTTTGTGGTTCTCTGACCATCACTAGGAGGTTGTGTGTGTGCGTTCGCTCGTGTCTCAATCCCGACACAAATGTGCCAGGAGAAATTGATTTTTTTTAACATTCTAGAGCATCGCTTATGCGAGGATCTGAAATCCAAAATGTCACTTATGCGACACTACAATGTCGCAATCAGTTTAACAACATCGGTAGGAGCATTGCTAGTTAGCAACGCTCTTTGCGATGGTGTAAAATAGCATTGCATAAGCGACACTAAGCATCACTTATGCGATATTTTTTTAATAAAAAATAGTTTTGTCCCTTATGCGATGCTTTTGTCGCATGAGGGATGAAACCCGTGTTTTTTTTCAATGGGGGGCATCGTTATGCCCCCCAGTATCTAGTAGTGTCAAAAGTTTTCATGAAAACTTCCCTATACTTAGCATCACAATTAGAAGTGGTCACGGTAGGCCCCTTCAAATGCAACCAACATATGCATGAGCTACTATGTATGAAGTAAAAATCATTGTTGGACACGCAACTCTCATAGAAACCAACAAAATAGGTAAATCTAGGAATAATGATCCATCTTCGGGATAAGACAATGCAAGAAGTTGGGTACCATTCAAGCAACAAACGATAGCCTTTACCACATGACAATATTTTACACCTGGCAATGCATATACCTGCTCATCTCAGAGACAATAAACTGAATATCAAGACGAGTTATGCTTAACTAAATCAAACCTCAAACAAATTGCTGATATAGAAAAATATCAAATTGCATCTCTAGGAGTGGAAATAAGTTTGCAATCTTCAAGGCTGAATGCTCAAATAATGTGTCCATGTATCTTGTTTGGTAAAAAACTATTCCCCCATCAATATCCATAAAGTGAATGCCCAAATAATGATGTGAATGCCCCAAATCTAATATCTCAAAAGAGGCATGCAAATTTGCCTTCAATTCAGCAATGTGCTTCTTGTTAGGACCAGTAAGCAATATATGATGCACATATAGAAAAATGATCAGAAGTACATCATCCACAAGTTTAACATATAATGTGCTCTCATTTGGACTCTTCTCAAATACATATGCTTGCAAGTAGACATGCATCTTTTCATTCCAAGCACGGATATTAGCTTCAATCCATACAATGCCTTTTTCAATCTACAATAGAGTCCAATGTGCTTCAAAACTTTCAAAAGTTAGAAAAAGTAAGAATTATATATTTAGAAATTGAAAAAAAAACACGAGGATCATGGGTAGTGGAAGATTGAAGTAATAATAGGAAGAAAGTAATATACTACTTTTAAGCTATTCTAATTTGTAACCAAGCATTTTGTTTCCAAGAGGGATTAAAGATGATGAGATTGGGTTTGATAGGTGTACATGTATGTGTAGTATATTTGAGATCTAGATATTTGGTAAACATTTGAAGGTACATACATATTACACACTTGAAACATAAACCTCTATAGACGCATCAATATTTCATTCTAGGTTTGGAGCGATTTCTTCAAACATATGGCTACAAAATGACATAGTGATGCTGACGATACAAATACACTGGCAGAATACAAGATAACGCTTCAAAAGTTTGCATGTGAGGAGTAAATTCAACACATCTTCTTTGTAACTATTTCATGTCATAGATAAATAAGGAATTCAATCTGTTGAATAAAGTTTTGATGTCAAAATATTTGTTGTAAGGGGTGCAAGTGTAGTGCTAAGATATGCAAAAGTTTGGGTAAATTGATGTAAAAAGTGAAGGTTGGCAGTAGTGATCTCAAGAATCTCATTAAAACATTCATGAAACGGATTCTAAATGCATGGGGTGAGAGACATATAAAAAGAAATTATGGTGAGTACAAATTATTAGATCCTTTTATGTGAGTATGTTAATGTGATGTTTACAAAACCCTTACATCGAATCAGATTTTTTTTGCCCATGGACTGCTATACTCTTTGGTACATGTTTAAATGACTATCCTCATGAGCACAAGACGACCGTGAGGTTCGATTATCAAGAAAAATCTATCTATTTTTAAACTATAAGGATGGAGGAGAAAAACAAGCGATAAATCCTTTTCACATGTTTTCATTTAACATTGTCTTAATGGTTTTCTAACCTCATATATTACTTTAGCTCCCACCTTTACAAATCTTTTTTTATTTTAATTATCCTTACATATCTTTACCTTTTTCCACCCTGTGGCCGACCGTAAGGCTTGTGGGTGGGTTACATACACTACATACATACATACGTACACACACACACACATATATATATATATATATATATATATATATATATATATATATATATATATATATATATATATATATTCATTCTCGTGGTCGTGGTACTTTGCCAAGGTGGCCAACACCTTTGATTTTGTTATGATTCACGGAAGAATCCAATGTATATCTGAATTCATATGTTAGCGCCGCCATCGTCTGCATCGATAGCGGCAAGTTAGCAATCACCGCATTCTGAACAAGCTTCATAAGCTACGTGAAGAAACCAAACTGCCACGCAGGATTTCGACGATCAGACTCCAGCTCGTTATACGAACGTTAGTAGAAGTTCGGCTGCCATGACGGGGGCGAAGCTCTGCATCATGCTCACAGTTACAGCCATTACAATGACCTCGACCACATTATGGAGTGGAGAACGTTTCGCCTTCGCACAGCCATTTCTAACAGCGACCCCACCCCCAGCAGGCTCGCAATCGGGCTATTCCTCGCAAGCTTGCAGCGCCTCGGTGCTCTCCTTCACGCCATGCCTTCCCACCATCGCCGCTATGGTGGGACGGGGTGGGACAGCAGCAGCTGGTTCCGCTGTCGGCGCGTCCTGCTGTTCAGCTTTTCGTTCCATCGATCCGACTTGCTTCTGTGAGCTGCTAGCGCAGGCCCGGCAATTCGTCGGCACTACGCGTCCGATAGCAAGTGACATGGTAGAGAAAGTCACCTCGGCCGCCTACGAACTTCCAAGCCTCTGTGGACTCCAGTCACGATTTGTTCCCTACTAGATCTCTGTGTGTACCATTTCTGTGTTCTTTGCTGTAGCATTTGTGTCATCTCTACTACCCAAAACAAAACAGGTTTAGATGCAGCTCTTATTTACGCTAGATCTCTGTGTAGCATGCCAGATCAGGCTATCATCTCTACTACCCCAAACAGGTTTAGATGCAGCTCTTATTTGCGCTGAAGATAAACTCGTATATTTTACACATTTATATTATTAGCATCACCGCTATTAAACATACTGTTTTTTTGAAGCAGCTGTTGTCATTATCGATTTCAACTTGGTATACGGCCGCATGTACTACTGAATATCAGATCTATCATTTGAACAAAATTTACTTTTCAATCTTCTAGTGAATAGCTAATTTACTTTCAATCTTACAGTGAATATCATAGCTATTTCTATTCAGACTTCAAAGGTTGAAACCGTAAACAAAAATATTGTTTGATTTTACTTTCTAGTATGGTATGTTACGTGGACGCTTCTTCGATTTGAAATTCTAATTGTTTGCACCGCATACAAGAATTCTGTTAATTTTACTTTGCAGAATGGTTAACGATAAAACCATATCAATATTTGAGATTTGAGTGTAATGTCATACACAATGTAATTATGTTACATGTCGTACACACAATGTAATTATTTTAGTTTCCAGAATGCTTCGAGCATAGTATGATCTTTAATGCTTGAACGATAAAAGCAT
>CM035436.1:89449138-89626638 GCA_020310875.1 Ceratopteris richardii
GGCTAGAAAATCCATGCATCAACACATACGATAGCTTTTCTCTATACAATTTGGACATTCTTATGTTGAAATGAAGTGAAAAAGATAAAGATTACAAAAATTATATCAAAGAGACGATCTATCAGGAGTACCCGCTAGCACTCGGGCATCCTATTGTAATTTTAGAGTGGATTTAGCACACGACACATGAGGTGATGTCCCATCGATGATATGAGGCTCATGATGCTTTCAGAGTAGGATTACCAAAGCTTGTATGGTTAGACATCAAGGAGTGGGATATGATTCACAATGAGAAGAAGCAGACTCCTTATTGATGTCATCAACAACCAGATACGATGGCCACATGTCTAGATACAATTGGACCGTCACATTTGGGTAGCAATGGATATGAAACTATGCATCACGAGATTGTAAGTATCATTTTGATTATTGAATTTGCTTGTGTTAAGCATATCATGCATATCTGTTATAGGAGTTGGCAGTGGGTCATCCTCCCACACGAATCGAGGAGGCTTATGGATATGGTTATGGATTGGTTGTAGTGTTGGAGGACTTGGAGAGATGCGGTGCATTCATTTCATAGAGCATCTACAATGTTAAACCTGGTTTGGTGTTTTTTGTTGTCGTTTATAAATATCATGTCATTTTATATCATTTCACAAATGTGCTTTATTGTAGGACCGCAGATATAGATGTTTTGATCCCTTTGGGCATGTGTATGGTAGTGGTATGCCACAATTTTATATTTGGATCATATATGGAAATGGTGCACTAATTTTGTATTTGGTTCCTATATGGCAGTGCTTTGCCATATTTTGTATTTGCTCATATATGGTAGTGGTTTTCCACACTTTTGTACATGGTTCATTTACGGAATATATATCTCTTTTGTAAATGATTCATTAATGGAATATTTCTTTTGTACATGGTCCATGGCTCATTCTACTCATCTCTTTTGTGTGCGATAATGTTTTGCTTTATTAAATCTTGTTTTGGTTGCCGGTCATCTAAAAACTAGATCAGTAACCATTAGAATACATGTCACATGTAATTAGTTTTTTTGGGCACATTGTATTGTCTTTGCTACACAACAACATGGTAATGTTGCTGCAGCAAGAGACAACACACTCTGCCTAGAAAAAAATTTGTAGATATGGTCGTCGATATAGGTGCCGACATGAGTGTCAGTATGGTCAGGTGCATACCGATGCTTTTACCAAGGGAATACTGATGCTTATACTAATGTTTATGTTAACACCTATACAAGCACCTATACTGACGCTTATACCAAGGATTTCATACGGATGCCTATGATGGCGCTTACACTAGTATCGGGCCAAAATGGCACCCATGTATTGGCACTGGTAGAAGCCTCTGTATACCGGTCATTAGCTATAGTGAAATAATCATTTTCATGTAATTTATTTTTTTGTATCTATCTTGATTCATTTCACTAATTGAATGTTTATTGTATCTGTTTACAGAGTTGATAATTGTGACATGGTTTAAGCCTCTAAGTTTTCTTTTCTTTAATTGCTTTCCATTATTTGAAATAATTGAGCTTCAAAATTTCAAGATGTTGCCACAAAGACATCAGATCTACTTCTAATGTTCTAATTGCAGTACAATGTGATCCAATATTAATATGTCATACACGGCCTATTGTGCCCCCTACCAATGTAGGGGAAACAAAGATCAAAATGAAGGTCATTAAAGGTTTGATTAAGTGCCTAATGAGGTGAAATACATATTTAAATACAATGACAGAAAATTGGATATAGTGTCACACAAAAAGAAACTGAGTAGTCAAACCCTTTTCTACTACATGAAGAAAGAATAGCTCTAATATTTGAGCTTGATGGCATCCTTTCACTACAACATATGAGGGGCATACCGACGTTGTCCATACCCAGGGTCACACCTCAGCATCGGTATGACCATTGAAAATGCTTGAAAAATCATGGGGGCAATACCGATGGTCATTTAATCATTGGTATACTCGTTGAAAATGAATAGTTGGTATACGCATCGAAAACCAATGGTGCCAGTACAAGCTTTGGTATGAGTGTTGGTATAAGCTTTGGTATGAGTGTTGGTATAAGTGTCAGTATGAGCGTCGATATAAGCGTCGCTACTTTCCTCTAAATTATCGACGCTTATACCGATGCTCATACCGATGCTCATACCAGCAAAATGTTTTTAACTGGATCTGAGAGCAAAATTTTGACATTTGCTCGCGTTTTGAACCAAAGTCTGCTATAGCGAATTTGCACGTGCGAACTACATTTTGAGCATATTGTGTTCACACATCTCTCTCTTTCATCTCTCTCTGTCTCTCTCTCTCTCTTTCTCTACACACACCTCTCTATTTCTCTAGATCCAAAATTTGCTAAGTGTCACACATATTGTAGCATCCTTTTCTCTTTCTTTGTGTTTTCCCTTCTCTAATTTATCTTCTCTTTAGTTTTGTAGGAGCTTTTTGACATCAATTCTTTGGAATTCGATGAAGGACAATGTTGGCAGCAGTCAGGGAACCGAAGGAGCCACAAGACGAAGAGAGTCAGAGCGAAGGGACAGCACAAGCAGGCATGGCAGTCAAAGAAGATCTGGCAAGTAGGCCATCAAATTTTTCACGACATCAAGGAGTTGAGCACACAAGAAGGAAGAGCAAGTAGGGAGCTCAAAGAGGTGTATGACAAATCAGTAGAGGAAATCCCTACACAAATAGTGATTTTCATCACTAAAAAACCATTGTAAATATCATTTCGTATTTTTGTAGCTCCATTTTGTGCAAGCCAAGGAGTCCTTGAGCTTGAGGAGATTTAGAAGTATCTACCTGCCAATTTTTCATATTTTTTAGATCTCGTTTGAGCCCTCTAATAAGCCCTGGAACCTAATTTTTAACTAGGCCGGACACTAGGTCTGAACCGGGCCAAAGCTAGTCAAAAACTATAAAAGGAGCTAGAGAGCTCATTTTTGGGGTTAGATTGTAATTGGAATGAACTTGTAAGAGCTTTTTGGAAGTAATCTAAGAACTCCATTACTTCTCCCTCTTTGTCTTGCCGTGTGTGCGCGTGTGTGTGTATGTGTGTGCATGCTTGTGTGCTTCTCACACACGCACTTGTGCCTCCACTTGCTCGAGGTCTTCATACCATCCTCACGTCTTCCCGGATTGACATTAAAGGAGGTGCTACTCATCACTGAGCTACACCAAATTTTGGCGTGGTTGCCGGGGATCGAGCTTTGAGGACGAGCGTGTGATGGTAAGACGTAGATTGGAGACGTTGGCGTTGTAGGTAATTTCTTTACTTTTCCTATTTTTCTCTTTCTTACCTTACCACCATCATCACCATCATCATCACCACCATCTCCCACCTCCATGTCCATCATCGCGAAAATTTCTGTTTTTGATTATATCACCTTCTCCACCTCATTTCCCTCATTTCACTTGTGAGAGAGAGCGAGAGAGCGAAATTGTGTGTGCTGTTTTTGCATGTTTCTTGAGCTATCTTGCAGGTACAGGTCACATCATCGTCCCCAACACTCTGCGTAGGTACGGAATTCGAAGTAACTGTCTGTGTGTCGCCGACCTTTGTCAATCGCGACCGACAGAAAAAACGCTCAAATTACGAAACAAAGTGCAAAACCATGATCTACAGGCCTAGAGCTTCCCAAAAATGTGTTTAGTTTCTTGAAATTCCTCAGATTTCTGTCAATCGCGATCGCTCTGTCAATCGCGACCGACAAACCACGACGGACAGACCTGTCAATCGCGATCGACCAGTCAATCGCGATCGACAGCCCACGACGGCTCTGTCAATCGCGACCGACAAAGTCAACGACCGATTGACCACGACCGACAGACCATACGCGTGACACGTGTCAATCGCGATCGAGTCATCAATCGCGATCGACTCATCAATCGCGACCGACACAGTCAATGATTGTTTGACCACGACGGACAGACCACGATGGCTCTGTCAATCGCGACCGACACAGTCAACGACTGTTTGACCACGACGGACAGACCCTCGCGACCGACCTGTCAATTGCGATCGACACGTCAATCACGACTGACAGAGTCAACGACCCTTTGACCACGATTGATTGACTTTTCGGCCACGTGTCAATCGCGACTGACCAGTCAATCGCGACTGACAGCCACGACGGACCTGTCAATCGCGATCGACATGTCGATCGCGACTGACCTGTCCATCGCGACCGACAGACTTTGCGAACACGTTAGAAGGGCAAATTAGGTCAAATTTTTTAAGGCAAAAATATTAGTCTAAATTTTGGCCAAGTGTGGGACAAACACTCGGGGTTAGCATTGCATGTTGAGGCCGCAACCCAAGTAATTCAAGAATTTTTGCCTGCTTGATTAAACTGCGTTGAATTCTGTTTAGCCCCAAAACCCTGAACTAGCATAACTTCTTCATACGAAATCCGTTTGCCGTGATTTTTGTTTTGTTGGAAAGCTCGCGGGGTATTTTGAAGTTGACCATACCCAGGGGGAACAAAGTTCAGGGGTCTCTAGAGTTGTGTCCAAAAAGTCATAGTGCAAATTGGTGAAGTGTTACATGAATGAAAGTGATTGGTTCTGTCTTTTGAATTTAAGTCTTGAGCTAACGGTGAGCCTTTTACAGGTCCTTTGAGAGCAGCGAAGGGTACGCAAGGCAAGAGTAAGTGCAGGCTTGGGAACGCGCGTCTTGGGCACACCAGGGCAACAACACAAGGAAAGGAACTCAAGGTTGGAAAACCCGCAACACCCTCTGTCAATTCTTAGTTTAGGCTAAGTGCGGGTAGTGTTAGAAGTAATTCCAGGCAACGATAGGCACGAGATAAATCAAAGAATATCTAAGAAATCAAGTGCAAGTCAAGAGATAACCTGTGTGTGTGCGAACGACAACCTTAAAAGGAAAAAAACCTAACGTGAAACGACCAAACTAAATTGCGAAATTAAACTCAAGTATTCCTAACGACGTGATATCAGACAAGAGTATAAACACAATAATCAACATAAAAAGAACCAAGTAACCGATACAAAAGGACTCAGAAATGTGGTTGCGCCTGGGAAAAATTGGGTTAATCAGTTAGGCATATGAACCTTAGATCAGGACGGCACCTAGTAAGGGAGAGACAAAGCCTTAGGTCTTCAGAGGCTAGTGTCAACCACACTGCTAGGTCTTGGGCCCAGCAGTTGAGTCACCACTCATACTATCCAAGTTCTGAGACTAGTGAATCAGAGATGTCTCAAGGTATGGAGAGACCTACAGGTAGTCCAGGAGTGCCATACCTGTATAGGGTAGAAGGCCCTTACAAAACGCAGTTGGAATACCTTAGGACCAACCGATTAGGTGCTAGCATATATGAGGACGGTCTAGGAAGATCCGTGGTCCAGATTAAAAACCCTGACCAATCCATAGGACTAGAGCACCCAGCTGTCAAGTTTGAAAACGGAGCATACCTGGACAAAGAAGGAACCATATACGTAGTCACCAGTCACCTAGATAGGACAGATGAATTTGGGAATGTAATCTCAGGAGCGGACTTAGGTGACTTGGAACAAGGAAACATGGGTGTAGAACCTAGAACCCCCCGAGGCAAATCTATTCTCACTAGGATTATCACACCTGAGTGGGTTCCCCAAGACAACAAGAGCATAGATCTGCTTCTGAACCGAGAGACTGACGAAGCCTTTTGGAGGTATAAATCTGATCGGCCAATTGATATAGGAGCAATCATGATCTATGAGTTTAAGGATCCTGATAGCCCAGGTAGAGTGACCTACTTAGATCACGCTTCGGAGAGGATCTTTGTGGTGACAGAAAATGATAGGCATGCTTACACTTGGAAAGGTGAATTCGTTTTTCCCCAACCAAGATCGAATGTATCCTATGGTCACCCTGGAGCTGGAACATCCCAAGCTCATGGAATGCAAAGAGACAGAAGTAGAGATAGACCAGAAGTCAGCTTTGCTAACACAGGAGGCAGAGAAAGAATGAGGACGGAAACAAATAGAGTAGAACCTGAGGTACTTAGAGCTCACAGAAATCAAAGAAATACGGATGAGTTCCCTCTACCCCGACCTAGAGAGCACACAAGGACTTTGAGACCGACTCAGCTAGTTAAGTCCATGAAGAACTACTTCGATGGCACTGGAGATCCATACGATCATGTGGCTGAGTTTAGGCAAGTCCTGAGAGCTGAACAAGTGGAGGACCTATTCACGCAGTACAATGCCTTTGGTCTGACCCTTAGGAACACTGCCCTGACATGGTTTCAGCCACTAAATGAGAGGCAGTTCAGGAGCATAGACCAGCTCCTAGAGGCTTTCATTATTGAATTCTCTAAGAGTGGCATAAGGCATAATACCTCCTCGCTGATTCACAGCTTCAAGCAAACCCCTCAAGAAACCGTGAGACTTGCAGGAAGAAGATTTAGGCAATACTTAGAAAGATGCCCTGTTTCGGAGCTACCTACACCAGCTAAGCAAGTGGCTTTATTCTTGGATGGATTGCTAAGTACCAAATTGAGATCTTATGTGTACTTGAAGGACCCTAGGACCATAGAAGAGTGTGTGCGCATGTGCATTGACATCGAGGATAACCTAGGGGAGGAGTTAGAGCTTTCCAAGATATACAAAGACTCGGATAGTGCCTCTAACCTCTCTTCCACGCAATCCACATCAATCGAGGAACTTGCAGAGAAAGTAGCTCAGAAATTAGGTGTAACTAGCAAACAAATCCCAAGGTTTTCCCCTGTGAAAAGGTGTTATACTTGTGGTGGTGACCACATGGCGAATGTATGTCCCATTATGGCCCAACCCCAAGTTAATCCTAGTAGTCAGTACTGCACCATAGAATGAAGGTACACCACTCACACCGCGCAAGATTGCCCCTACAATAAGCAAACCGTTAGGCAGACGTACCCACAGCCATACCCTCAACAAGGAAGATACCAGAACCAGTACCCACCTCAGCAGTATGCTAGGCCTCAACAAACCTACCAACCCTATCAAAACCAACAAAGGCCTCAGCCTGTGCTAGCACAACAACCCCCAGCTCCAGCTAATGCGATCCCAGTAAAATATGCAGTTGCAGAAGAGAACCTCAATAGAGCTATTGTCCCTGTAACACCACTGCTTTTTGAAAGTGACCCCAGTGACCATAGCTTTGATTCTACACATGTCGATAGTCCCCATGCTTACTACATGCAATCTCCTGAGCATGGTGAGTCCTACTATAGTGAAGAGCCAAATGAACCTAGTTGGGAGTCAGATTACACAAACGTCATGTACGCAAACCCCAATCCTAGACCTCAACCTAGGCAGGTAAGACCCCCATTCCCTAGAGGACCGTGTTACAGATTCCAAGGAGATCACCTCATTCATGATTGCCCCTTACCTCCACCTACACAAACCCAGTCAGTGACGATCCAAGGCTTTTGCCAAGATTGTGGAAAAGAGCATCTCTTACGAGATTGCCCAAAGAACCCCAATAATATGCCAAAAATCACGCCTATCAATGTTATTGGGTTAGTGGTAGATTCCACAGGAAGTGTCACTTCCACTGCTCCCGTACAGGTAGTCACTAGAGCTCAAGCATTGCAGCAGAATCAAGGGGTAAACCAGGATAAGAACCAAGAGGCTAGTGAAACCGAGAGCATAACAAAGAAAAGGACTAGAGCGTGGAAAGATAGTCGGGAAATAATGAAAAGACAATGGGCTAAAAAGATGAGTGAACTTGAGGAAAGCATAAGAGAAACCAAAGCTAGGATAACTGAACTCACATCTCAAACTCCCTCTCACACTATCCCACCACCACCATTCCCATCGCCATCCGACCCGCCACCTTCCAACCCACCTCATAAACATCAGGCCAGAATCCAAGAAGGGCCAAATGTCACAGATCATGACAAGTGTTACCCTAGAGCTGACCTAGAGATAGAAAGAACCAAGCTTTGCGCGAAAATGGTCGCATTGGCTCAGACTATGTTTGAAGCCAGTCGCCTTTTCAATTACTCGGGCTCAGCCAAGATGCAATTACACTTGGATGGACTTCTAGAGAAGTTAGAGGGCATAGTTGCAAGATCTACCAAGGAAGAAAAAAAATCAAGAAAGGCAGAACGCAAGCAAAAATATGACCCATCCCCCACCGAAAGCTTATGTGGCCAATTCCACTGAACCAGACAACCCCCCCTCCCTAGAAAGAATAGAGAATCTAATGGCACAATCACAAAAGGAACCAGCCTCTCAACACAAGGGCAAGGCAAGTGAAAGAGTAAGCATTCCTGCTCAAGAAGCCTATGTGCCTAACTCTACGGAGCCGGACACATCATCTTCTATGAATCGGTTCACACCAGAATTCCTACGCGAGATTCAAGAAGACAAATGGGCTAAGGAAAGTGAAGTCCCTCCTCCCATTGAACTTGTGGATGATGCACATGACCAATTCCCACAAGACATCCCATCCATTTATGGAGAGCAGGAGAGTACCCAATCTCAACATTAGGGCGAAAAACGGCCGAAAAGGGGCTGTTTGCTAATGAGAGATTAAGGAAATTGACAAATAGCGTCTTTCCACGTGTACAAGAATATAACATTGTTGTCTCTTTTAACCGTATGGAGAATTTCTTTTTTTAATACAATTTTCTTTCAAAGCGCCGCTAAAGTGATGAAGAGTCTTGTATTCAGTGTACAATTTTTCGGTTTGATGCAAAAAATGATACTTTTGCACACTACACAAAGCATATTCTCGAATTTCCAAGAAGGAATTGATTTTTGAAGATACGAAATATTTTTGGGTTCACAAAATGTCATGATCATTCAACGACATGGTTAACATCAAATCAAAAGTTTCCACGTGTACAAAGCCTTTTTTTCTATAAATACTGCCAAAATTTGTGAACGTCGGTTTCTCGCTTTGAACATTCTTCTTCTCCTAAGTTCAAATGGCTTCTTCTTCTCGTCGTCCTTCCAATCGCGTAACTTCATGTGAGGTTTACAACAGAAGAGAGGATTCTTTGTGGAAACCTCTTTCTGTGAAAGTAAATGACTGGGTTACTATGCTTCCTAGCTTTAGAGGTGTCCATAAAGTCAAGCGTGCCAAAAGAGACAACACAAGAAACCATTGGAAGGGACGTATTCTCAGTTTCAAATTGAAGAGATGCGGTTGGTTTGCACGAGTACAGCATGTGTACACCGCTAAGGATCTTGTTCTAGAAAATCATCTTCAATTCCCTTCGTACTGTAAGTGAAGTTTGACAATGCTCTTCTATCATTCCAGTTGATTTTGTATAATGAAACATATGTTTTTGTACTGCAGATATCTTTCCTTCCAATATTGTGGAATGGCAACCTGTTGAATGTTTAACAGGAACATTCAGAGTTCTTCATAAGGAATATGCAGAACTCATGTATGCAGAGAAATCTGTTCAATTCTTCAATAGCATAGAGTTATTTGTCCATTATGCAGATTATCAAGTGCCGTCAGGGAGGAGTTCTTATGGAATTCTTGTACACGTACCTAGTCCTTGCATCTCTTCATTAGATTGGGATGCTCCTGATCATTCAACAGTTTCAAGTTTTCTCTGCAAAATTAAATTTGACATCCAGAAGGCAATGTCAGCAGGCCGAATTTCGAGAAGGATAAAGATTCAATGGTTTTTGCCTATTCATGTCTTTGTAGCATGCTTTAAAAACATGTTATTACAGAAAACAAAAACAATGTGGTTGAATAGGAGAGTCCCTATTTCAGAGATTGATGATGTTTTAGGTAGGGAATGGGATAGCAAAGAAGTTCAAAAGCTAGGTGACATTATTTTATGTAAAGTTAGTCCCAATTCTCTTTCAATCTCATATCAGATTTGTCGACAATCTCTGGTTCTAGGATATGACTATAGAAGGTGGAAAAAAAAGCTTGGACTTTGGATAGCCTTGGACTCAGAGGAGAGCTGTCCAGAATTTGAGTTAGAAGTATTGATTCATCCAGATTTTCAATCAAGGAAAATAATTGTCACTGCAAATTGGAATCTCAGAAATGTAAGGGAGCTTCTAGAATACCTTGATGAGGTATCATCTCAGTGTAGATTCTCAATTGATGATGCAATAGTTAACATTAGATCAAAGAAATCATTATCTTGCATAAGCTGCCTGCCACCAAGGGTGATTAAGTTCCAACCTTTAAGATTGTAACAAGTTAACCCTGACATTCTTACATAATGTATCTTCATCTAATAGAAGCTTCTATTGATACTTCCATTGAATTTTCTTGGCAGGATGGTTACAAACAATGTGTGTTAAATTATTAATTTTAAATGTCTTAGATATTTTTTAGGTCCTTAATTTCATATTTCCATTGATTTTTTTTTGCAGGAGTGAATTGATGACTAAGAAATAATTATACAGGAACTTGCATAAGTTAATTCTAGATGAAGAAGAGATCTAGAATTGAATATCTAATTTCAATTTAATAATTATAGTCTATCAAAGGTGCACACTAGGCTCAGCTAAATAATTTGATTCTATGCAACATTTTTTGTCCTCAAGTAATGCAAGAGAAATTATCATGGTACACATAACAAGTAATATAAGAGAGTGTGGAGAACTTGGTGCAAATTCCAATCCAAGGTTTGGTATTTCAATATTAGAAGAGCATGTCTTAAGGCATAAAGCAGAGGAGACGAGATAAGTGAAGACGACCGATGCAAGCGACTAGTGCAATCTGAATTTGTCGGATGGCCCTTATCGCTTACATCGATCGTGTTAGCAAACTACCGCGAGAGAAATTATCATGGTACAAACGCAAACTACCAAGTAATATAAGAGAGTGTGGAGAACTTGGTGCAAATTCCAATCCAAGGTTTGGTATTTCAATATTAGAAGAGCATGTCTTAAGGCATAAAGCAGAGGAGGCGAGATAAGTGAAGACGACCGATGCAAGCGACTAGGGCAATCTG
This sequence comes from Ceratopteris richardii, assembly GCA_020310875.1. Lineage (NCBI taxonomy): Eukaryota > Viridiplantae > Streptophyta > Polypodiopsida > Polypodiales > Pteridaceae > Ceratopteris > Ceratopteris richardii. The sequence goes on from CM035436.1 coordinate 89,460,098, forward strand.
AAATTGTCGGATGGCCCTTATCGCTTACATCGGTCGTGTTAGCAAACTACCGCGAGAGAAATTATCATGGTACAAATGCAAACTACCAAGTAATATAAGAGAGAGTGGAGAACTTGGTGCAAATTCCAATCCAAGGTTTGGTATTTCAATATTAGAAGAGCATGTCTCAAGGCATAAAGCAGAGAAGACGAGATAAGTGAAGACGACCGATGCAAGCGACTAGTGCAATCTGAAATTGTCGGATGGCCCTTTTCGCTTACATCGGTCGTGTTAGCAAACTACCGCGGGAGACTTCAAGAAGTGACCTTGCGTAAAGATTTGACTCACGAGTATAAAAACTAGCAGCAGCGATGAAATGGATAATACGACCGATGCAAGCGATAGGGGCAATCCAAGATTCTCCGATTCCCCGTATCGCTTGTATCGGTCGTGTCCTCTTAATTCTTTATGTCCTTCTGTAACTTCTCGAATTTAAACACTTTCCAACAAGAATGAAGTAAAAAACCCACAATGCATTCATAATTGTGACATAAATAAATTTAATTGGACCATCCAGTGAACTTTTGTCAAACTCTCAAGAGGTTCAATACAACTGTGACCATCTTCCAGATGAAGATTGGCATAACTACATACAATTTGTTAAAAAATAAATATTCCAACCTCGGTTGGCTTTACAATTGATTTCAATCTACGACTCAAAAATTGATTTAACCCTTTCTATCCTTTTTAGAGCCTTGCTTTCTCTGTTGCTTCTGTCCCTTTTTGGAGGTTTCAGCTTGACTCTTTATGTTGTTCATATGCTTTAGTGGTGAGTGAAGAGGAAGCCCTTTCTTTTTATCTTCAGACTGTTTTCTATCAGGTGGAGGGGGTGGAGGTGAGTCTGGATCATGTGGGCAGATTGCATGTTTCATGATACTATTTATTGCTCTCTCTCTGATCAAGATGATCCATGCATCTGGGTAGTCTGATAAATTCAATCCAGGACTGTAGAACCTTCTTTCCAAGAATCTTACAGCATTTGCAATCACTCTCCAGCCACATGATGTTGAGTCTCTCTGCAATGGCACATGAATTTGGTTGTATCCAAATTGCTTTTGTTCATTCATTTTAGCTATTCCTGGAAAATTCTGATCAATATGGATCTTGAGAAGCTTTGCAGCACTGCATTGTAAAGTGAAAATCAAAACGGGGCATGGCTTTAAAATAGAGAACAACAAAATGTATAGTAACTTACACTTTGCAATTCCCATGCTGTGATGGAAGAGAATTTAGGAAAAGAGCTTGATATGCATTGAAGTCCACAATAATCAAACTCCAATGGCCCCTGTCAATGAGTTGCATGTAAATATACTTTCTTAAATGAAACAAATATGTTTCCAAAATGAAGATGAATACTTACTTTTCAATGTATGGGTAAATTACACATTCTACTTCTTCTGTAAAACCCCGTAGAAAGGACTTGGCATCTCCATGTTTATGTAAAAAACATTGTGTCACCAGAGGATCTAAAATAAATACTTTTCTTTGAACCTTTTCCTCACATTGTTGAAGAAGAACCCTACAAATCAAGAAATAAAAATGCAGTTAAGGAACTAGAAAATTATGCAAAACAAAAGCATTTTAAGGCCTCTAGATATACCTGAGTGAAATGTTGACCACACTATCTGATATTTCAAGATGAAGCTCCCTCAACATTTTGTTATCTTCAGGTCTAATGTCAAGAAACAATTCACCTTGCCATGGCATTGCAACATTAACTATAACCTGCCCATCTCCTTTCTTGAGGAGCTCTTTATTTGCTTTCTGTAACTTTTGAATCTGGGTTAAGATGGCACTTTCCTCTGTAAATAATCCCTGCTTTTTCCTCTCCTCCTCACTATTTGCTGTAGCTCTAGTCTCATGATCATGAGTGACTTGAGCGTTGATCTCTTCAATGACAACTGTTGTTTTAGGTGCTCGAGCTGGAGGTATATTTAAAATATCGAAGAATTTTTTGTCGTGGTGATCAATAGGAACCAGAGCTTTATCAAACTTATATCTTATTCTTGAAACAATAACATAATCCTTCGCCATTAAAGTTACCCTATGAGAATGAGCAGCACATAAGTAGGCATCATTCATGAAATCAATAGCAAAGTCCTCTGCAGCTTCTTGCAGGCATAGCAGTGCTTGAGTTTGCCACCTCACATTGACAAAGGATGAGGTCTTCATCAAAGAACAGAGGTTGGATGAGATCTGCTTGACAACTCTCATAAATGGAAGTCTTGGGATCAATAATCCCACAGACTTTTGGGCTCTTCTTATTTCCCTCAAAGACTTAACATGGTAGTTGACCCTTTTTTTTGAAGGCTGCTCTGGCACTTTGGCTTGAACCTTCTGGGAATTTTGCTCCTGGACATTTTCCCCTTGGGCATTCTTGTCCTGACCCTCAGGGTACAACTTCCTTGCTGTCTTTTTGGTTCTAGCCATACTCTGCAAAAAATCAATCTTTAGGCAAGGAATTAGGAAAAGTGGAATATTCCACTGTCAAAACTTACTCTCTAAAAGCTATGATCAATGACTCTTTCCACTATCAGAGGCACGACCGATGCAAGCGATAACAGTCATCCGGAAATGCCCGGATGTCCCTGATCGCTTGCATCGGTCGTCTTTAAATTAATCATCAAATATCAATAAATAATATCTGACAATGCAAAACACTCAATTATCACTAAGATAAAGATAATTGGAAAACTATAATCAATGACTCTTTCCACTATCAGAGGCACGAGATGAAAAGGAACGTCCGAGATATGGAAACCAAGACATTAAAGATGCTACCTTGCTTACTATAAAGAAAAATTTGAACAGCCAGACAGAAGAGTCAGCTTCTCAAATCCTCTACTAGCAGAACCCGCTTCCTCCTTTTTGATGGAGACCTCCCACACCTATATCTCACGAAACCCCCCACTGGTGTCCTGCTCCTCGAAAAAGATCCCCACATGCATGTCAAGGATTTGAGAAGCTGACTCTTCTGTCTGGCTGTTCAAATTAAGCAAGGCAGCATCTTTAATGTCTTGGTTTCCATATCTCGGACGTTCCTTTTCATCATAGCAAAGGAAACCAAAATTTGCAAGCTATGATCAAGGACTCGATGATATTAAAAAACATGACCGATCCAAGCGATTAGGGTTATCCAAAAATCTCGGATGTCCCTAATCGCTTGCATCGGTCGTGTCCACATTACCTTACGTAGAGAGCACTCTCTATAGAAATTGTGAAGTAGGCTAAAAACGTGGTGGCAATGGAACCTTGACGCTTGGCAAGTGTTGACAGAAAAAAATGAAGGAAATGAATAGGAGGAAGCTTAAATAGGTCCCAAAACTGAGTTGATCATGGTGCCACGTGGCATGCTCCGATTGGTCCACGTCAGATACCCGTTGCGAATTCCAACGTCTTTTGCCACGTGGCATGATCTGATTGATCCATGTCATCAATCCGTTGCATCGGGGAACGTACACTTTACCACGTGGCACTCTATGATTGCTCCACCTCATTCGACCGTTTCTTCCCTCCTCACTAGAGACACGACCGATCCAAGCGATAAGAGTCATCCGTAAATGCCCGGATGTCACTCATCGCTTGCATCGGTCGTCCCTGAATTCATCATCATATTTCAATAAATAGAAGTTAAAATAAAGGTAACAATGCGTTATACTCAAGCAACACAAAAGAAACCAAAATTTGCAAGGTATGATCAAGGACGATGCTATTTAAAAAACATGACCGATCCAAGCGATTCGGGTTATCCAAAAATCTCGGATGTCCCTAATCTCTTGCATCGGTCGTGTCCACATTACCTTACGGAGAGAGCGCTCTCTATAGAAATTGTGAAGTAGCCAAAAAACTTGGTGGCAATGGAACCTCCACGCTTGGCAAGTGTTGACAAAAAAAAAAAAAAGCAAATGAATAGGGAAGCTTAAATAGGTCCCAAAATTGAGTTGACCGTTGTGCCACGTGGCATGCCCCGATTGGTCCACGTCAGATACCCGTTGCGAATTCCAACGTCTTTTGCCACGTGGCATGATTTGATTGATCCACGTCATCTATCCGTTGCATCGCGCAACGTACACGTTGCCACGTGGCACTCTGTGATTGGTCCACCTCATTCGACCGTTTGTTCCCTCCTCGCCTATAAATACCTATTTCTTCACAAACTCAAATTTTCAACCTTCAGAGAATTTCTCACCTACATGTGTATTTTTCTTTCGTCGCCGACACGACCGATACAAGCGATTTTCGCCATTTGACCTACGTTGATTCGCTCTAGTCGCTTGCATCGGTTGTGTTCTCCTAATAGACATACAAGAGAAGCTGCAGCTTAGATGGAGGTAATGAATGAGATCCTTAGTGTCTCTCCATCAGAGAAACTTCTTGATTTCATGGTTCAAGAGGGTTTAAGTGTAGATTATTTTCCTGATGCAATGACCATATTCAACCCCAAAATTGATTTTGAAAAACTCTTAGAGAACTCGAAAAGTTTTCTTAAGGATGAGTGGGAGATTTTCTTGGGGTTGGTCGATGGGAGGATCCTTTCTATTTCTCAGAAAACCTATGTCCATCCTCACATCTTTGGGAAGGATCCAACAGATAGGGCTAAAATCACAAGAAAATGCAGAAGGATATCCCCTTTGCCAGGGAAGCTTGATTTTTGCCCAGAGCATGAAAAGGACTGCTGCTTGCTCCCTTTAAACATTGCTTTCTTGATATGGCTTGATCATATCTTAGTTGAAAGGGAGGAAAATGTTCATGATGAAGACGAGCCTTGCTTAGAGCTGGCACTTGAGGCTAGCTCAAAAACTATGAAAGGTGTCATGGAGATTGTTGAGGAGATCAATCTGCAAGCAGAAGAAGAGCAGGTCAAAGATTTTGATGTGGCCACTTTTAAAGCAGAGACTGCAATAAGGGAGCCAAGTGAAGAAGTTCAAGTGTCTGAGAAGTCCCTACTTCTCCCAAATCTACCTTTTTACTTTATCTCTGGGAAAGAGTTCATACCTCTATTTTACATTCAGGAACTTTTCAATCTAAGGGAGGACTACTGTCTTGCAGCTATAGCTGAGGCAGAAGAAGTTGCAAGGAGATTCATCAATAAGAAAGGAGAAAGAAGAGAGGAATTTTTGCGTCTTGATTTGGATTTGTCTAATGAAGAATTCAAAGATTCATCACAAGCTCTTTCAAAATGCTTTGAGAAAGCTATCTCAGAGAAGCCAAAACTTGCTGATGAAGAGTTTGATGAGCATCAGAAGCAACTTGGAATATACTCGTTTGGACGTGGCTATTCATTCTTGGATGTCGCTGAGGACAAAGGAACAATTTGTATTGACTCAAAAGAGCTCATTGAGGAGGAAGATGAGGTCAAGGTATGTTGTTTGATATATTCTATCAATTAAAGTTTTGTCCGAGATCTCTATTTTTTTAAGTGAGAAAATGACCACGACCGATGCAAGCGATACAACCTAACGGATAATCTCCGTTGGGCCTTATCGCTTGCATCGGTCGTGTTCGGACTTGAAGAGGAAGATGAGGTCAAGTATGTAGTAAAATATATTCTCATGATTTAAAGGAAAAGGAGATGAGATGGGCTTGATGCAAAATCTCTATCTTGTGTCAGTTTGTCCAAGTTCTCCATTAGAAGTGTCAGAAGTCGATCACGACCAATGCAAGCGACAAGGCCCATCAGATATTTTCCGTCGGTCCTCATCGCTTGCATCGGTCGTGTTTGGACTTTAGGAAGATGACGTCAAGGTATGCAGTTAACTATATTCTCAAGAACTTTAGGTTAAGGATTTGAGATGGGAACAATGCAAAATCTCTTTCTTGTATCAGATTTGTCAAAGTTCTCCATTCGAAGTGTCAGAAATGGATCACGACCGATGCAAGCGATTATGCCCATCGGATATTTTCCGCTGGGCCTCATCGCTTGCATCGGTCGTGTTTGGACTTTAGGAAGATGACGTCAGGGTATACATTTAACTATGTTCTCAAGAACTTTAGGTTAAGGATATGCGATGGGACCAATGCAAAATCTCTTTCTTGTATCAGATTTGTCCAAGTTCTCCATTCGAAGTGTCAGAAATGGATCACGACCGATGCAAGCGATTAGGCCCATCGGATATTTTCCGTTGGGCCTCATCGCTTGCATCGGTCGTGTTTGGACTTTAGGAAGATGACATCAAGGTATACAGTTAACTATGTTCTCAAGATCTTTAGGTTAAGGATATGAGATGGGACCAATGCAAAATCTCTTTCTTGTATCAGATTTGTCCAAGTTCTCCATTCCAAGTGTCAGAAATTGGATCACGACCGATGCAAGCGATTAGGCCCATCGGATATTTTCCGCTGGGCCTTATCGCTTGCATCAGTCGTGTCTCTTGCTTTTCTTTCTAATAGTTTCAAGTTACTTCACATGTTTCCTTAAGTGTGCTTGCACTTCATCTAACCATGTTTTTCATTTTTATCACAGTTAACTTTATTGGATGAAGACAATTACCTTGGCAGGGGCAAGGGAACAAGAAAAGCCTTAGAAGAGAAAGGAAAAGCAAAGGTGGATATTCATTCTATTATCCACTATCTTCCAAAGTTGGACCCAGCCACTTTTTGTGTTATTCACAAGCACTATAGTGAGGAGCCAGACTTTGGATTATTCTGCTTGAGGACTCTATCAAAATACATGGGTTTTACTCCAATACCCTTTAATGCTTTTAGAGTTTTACTGCTTGAAAGAGCAACTGCATTCAGAATTTTTAGATATGCCCCTGGACTCAATGCTTCAAGGGCAGGGTACTTTCTTTGTTATTCAAGCTATGCAATGGCTGCAGGGGTGTCAAATTTAAAAAGCATTGCTGGATACAGGAGAAAAGAGTTCCTGAGATATAGAGGTGATTTGCCAGAGCCAAGCTCTTTCAAAAGGCTCAAGGAATGACTCGATTTTTTCAAATTCTATACTCAACAAATGTACATATACAGAAATTGCCCAATGTGATATAAGACATTGCAAATTGATACATGATTTGATTCAATTTGTGATATTGATACATGATTTGTCTGGAGATAGCCATATACTTCTGATTATATTTGGCATGAGGTCCTTTGTAATTGTCTTCTAAAGAGCTTGAAGGTCTGCAACTTGAGTGATGCTTAACTACTTCATGTACCAGAGCATCCAAGGAGATATCTGCACAAGGTAGTTCTGGAGGAGAAGACTCCTGCATATGGTGAGCTAAAGAGAATATGTGAAACTCAGCTTGGTGTAGTTACACGATGTTGCTTGCCAAGGAATATAAAGCAATTCAATTCTCAGTATTTCCTGAACCAGTATGGAACAGTAGCACTGGTGAATGGTCTATGTCAATCAGCATGGTAATCTCTTAGGAACCGGCACGTGTCCAATATTCCTCTGAGTGTCAATATAGGGAAGTGCACGTGCATGAGCCCAAGCTCAAAAATGCACATTGTTAGTGACAAATGTTGCTTTGAAAAGAGGAGAGGTCCTTTGTAATTGTCTTCTAAAGAACCAATCAAAAAGCTCTCTGAAGGCATTGCTCTTTGTTACTCCTCCTCCTTTCCTTGTACACCTAAAGAAGCTTGTCCTTGCTTGATAATGAGATTTTTCCATGCCTTGGGTGTTCCACATGGCAAGTGGTTCTTTTTCTGCAAAGAATGCACCATGCACAAGAAGAATATGCTGGAAAGCAGAAGAATTTCATTAGATCTTTATTTCAATTAAAAATAAATAAATTGAATAAAATATCTTTGGAGCTCACCAAGTAGTATGTTATGTCTTTGGCACCCCATGCCTCTATGATGATTTCTATAAGCTCTGTGGTCGCCTTTCTGAAATCTGTCACATAACTTTTTGATGTTACGTGCTGCCTCATGATCTTTAAAAGATTATCTAGTTTGACCCACACCTCCATTCTCTTTTTTGCTATTTCTGGTTTGCTTTTTACATTAGTCGTGACCTCACAAAATGTTTTCCATGAATTCCACATGGCATTAAGTTGTTTGCCATCATGGTTGCTGAAGAATCTCCTTGCTTTTGCACCTCCCATTGAGACATCCTGTAAAACATCACCTGTATTTTGTGAAAGCTTTGGATCTTTTCTTAGATGAACATCACCACCATGAAACCCCATTTCTGAAAGAAGACATTCACATTTTTTTATGCATTCATCTGCAAGAGTTGTAGGCTTGATAGAATATGCATAATCCAAGTGAAGACGGACCAACTTGTCAATGATTCTTAACTCTGCATGTAGTGTACATATGTGTACATTTGTCAATGCTATTGGAAGTATGGGATCCCAAATCATTGAAGAAGATGAGTAGTTACGAAGAATAACATTTTGTCTAGAAGGAGCCTCTTCACCCTCAGCTCTAGTAATCCATCCATTTGTGCCTGGGCTTTGCATGCAGTACAAGCAAGGGTATTTAGAATTTGCTCCCCCACTTATACCAAACATGCATTTGAGTGTCTTTAGGTCTCCACTCAAATGCCACTCAACTTGAAAGTTTCCGTAGTCTTTGACATTCAACAATTCTCCTGCATGATGCCCTTGGATAACATTTGGAATGTTTGTCTGTGAGAATAACCATTTAAGTGTTTTATGGCTCTCAGATGGAACTTGAGCATAGCCAACCCACCATAACTCCATTTCTGATTGTACTTTGAGAGATGGAGTATCCAATTTCCCAAGGCTATAGTCCAAAGCTTTGTTCATCAGTGCAATGCTTATTCTCTCCATCTTTTGATGTTTTTTAAGCTCAGCTTCATCAAGTTTGATTACAAATTTCAATAGACCAGAACATTCATGCTCTTTTATATTATAGAACTGAACCATGTATGTTTGAAGTTTTATAACATCTATCCATATGTTGTTAAATGCATTGTAAGTGAAATGTAACTTTTGTTTTCCTACTTCGTAAGGCATGTTACCGTGAATATGTTTATATTCACCAAATACTGATGTGATCTTCTTATTCAAGCAGAGCCGAAACTTTCCTACATGATGGGGTCTAGGCAATCCAAAACTTCTAACTTTGTTAAATTTTAAAAATTCACACCAAACTTTTGAAATTGCTCTATAACCTTTCCTACTCACTCCGACACTATCACAAATATTTTGAATTTGAGATGGTTCTAGTAAAAGATTCATTTCTGTCATGAGTTTTTGAAAAACAAAGCGTTTCAAGCATGTATTTTCATTTAGTTTCAATAGTTTTAAAACATCATTTTGACTCAAAATTTCATTACAGAAATGTATGCGCTCAAAACTGCTCGACATATTGAAACCTAGCACATTTGTCACATGATCTCTAACAATTTTCATTCTTTTCTTTTTCTGGCCAGATTTTTCAGTCAAATCTAAAAAAGGTTTTACTCGTTTTGACCGCATTCTCAAACCTATAGGAGTTTCTTTCATTTTTTTAAAAGACTCTAACTGAGAAGATAAAGTGGATAATTTGTTTTCTAGCTCCCTCATATGTAAATTCTTCTGGTGTAGTGTGTTTTGTAAATAGTTTATGTATTGTACATAATTCCTTGAAATATCCCAGAGCCTTGAACAATAGCCTCGTAAACCATCCTCACCATCTCCCACAAATCTAATCAGATCATGAAGATTATGAAAAGGGGGGTACCTTCCAATTTGTGGATCAATTGGATAAACAGATCCATCTGTCCATATGTCGATATGTTTCTTGCCTTCCTTTCGCAATCCATCTACTTCAAGAGGATGAAGAGCCCTTCGAAATACGTTTCTTGTCGTCGCATACTCCTGACTAACTGCAATGTTGATATGGAACTTTTTACAATGATTTCGAATGTTTGAAAGCTCAGGGAGAGTATTTGGGTTAACGTTCTCCATGGTCTGCTATGAAAAATGACCAGCAAGTGTCTAAAATGACGTGAAAGGGAGAAACAGGCTTGCTATGAAAAGTAGAGAAAAAGAGCGCAAAACGTGATCAGCACACATTATATAGGTCCGTGAACAAGAGGAAAATTCAACTTTTGAGGCGTAAGATATCACACAAACTTCGAGGCGTAAGATATCACACAAACTTTTCATGATTATATGATACGAGTTTCTCTCTCTTCAAAATTTGCATAAGATACGTTTTAAATGAACTTACACGGAATTTCTTAAAGGATTTGACAACTTTAATCCCGATTAAGCACAATTAATTGAAATCCTTACACGGCCCTTTTTGGGCCGTTTTTCGCCCTAATGAGAAAGATTAGATTTCGAGTCTAATTCTTTACAAGAACTACCCCATTTCACAGGCCCATGGGAAGCAAAGTCCACCTGTATGAGAGCACCTACAGTCATGGTAAGAAACGAAGATTCAGTCATACCTAGGAACACAGAGGTAGTGAAGAACACCAAAGTGCAGTGCAATCTCAAGTTAGAAGAGCTACTCAAGGTTAGACCTGAATTATGGAAACATGCCGCCAAACAAGTACCAGAGATAGCAAAACCTCGTTCCCAGGTAGGATCACATAGGACAGTGCCAGAAATACCCTTGGATAAGATAGGAGATATGTGTGAAGGTGAAGAAGGTAACACCTATCTTCCCATTACCTACCAGGACTACACCACCAAGGCAATTTTGGACTCAGGCGCAGGAGTTGCAATTGCTACCACTTCCCTATGGAAGCGTTGGGGCAAGCCAGCACTCAGACCAACGAGAATGAAATTGCAGATGGCCGATGGTCATATTGAGAGACCCTTAGGATTGCTAGAAGGAATAACTCTCACCACTTGTGGTGTCGAGTTTGAGCATACATTTGCCATATGTGACTTCAGCAAAAACCATGCCTATGAGATGATTTTGGGAAGACCATTTATGCGACAGTTGCAAGTGGTACAGGACTGGGGAACCAATTCTTTGTACCTACAGCACTTGGGTGTTACGACCAAAGTCAATCTTAAAGATTACTCTCATAGAGATGTACCTCCCATCCAATGGAATCCCATCCATAGAGCCAAAGATGATACGGAATCGGTGCATTCCATAGGGTCAGGATCCTCTTGGATGCATGAAGATACTCAATTATGGATGTGCAAAGTAGCAGTAGAGGAAGAGAAGAGAGAAAAGGCCAGAGAAATAGGTGCCAACGAGACACATAGACCCATTCAAGACCTAGCCTATGCACCTGTAGTCTTTCCTGACGAAGAATTTGAACCCCATGGCTGGGCAGAGATCTTAGCAACAATGGATGTAGCCATCAATGAGGAACAATGGACACCTCACTGTGATGAAGATGGCTATGACATTTCAGTCTTCTCCATAGAGCCAATCATGGGAGAGGCAGTGTTAAAAGAATGCGAACCTAGCCCTGATGCATTTGAGGATGCAAGTGACTCCGATCTAGAGTCAATCATTATGGACCCACCATTTGCATCAGATGAAGAATACTTCCATGAAGTAGAATTTCAACCTCAGAGACATGGAGAGCTTACAAACGATGTAAGATTAGCCACACATGTGACCCCGAAGGAAGAAGTAAAGAAACGAAAGAAGAGAGAAGTCTCACCAGAAGAGGAAGAATCTTTGTTTGAGGTCCCAGAAAATTTTAAGAAGTATGAGATAGATGACAGGAGAGTCATGATCAGAATGCCGAAACGAGAGGCACAATCAGGAGAGGCCTATGATAACAAAGAAACCACCAAGAAAATAGTAGTGGCCCTAGAAGAAGGAGAGGAGAGATGCACATACGTAGGCCATGACCTAACAGAAGAAGAAGAGCATGCGTTAATAGCCTTGCTAAGAGAATACAGAGATGTATTTGCTTGGAGTTACAAGGATTTGAAAGGTGTTGACCCTGACATATGTTCACACACTATCCCCATGACCTCAGATGCTAAACCCTCTAAGCAAAAGCCCTATACATATAACGATAATTATGCTGCCAAGATTAAAGAGGATCTAGATAGACTGGTTGAAGCTGGATTTATCTATTAAATTGAGCACACTGAGTGGGTATCCCCCATCGTAGTGGTGCCCAAGAAGAATGGCAAGCTGCGTGTGTGCATTAACTTGAAGAAGGTCAATGCAGCCAGAATTCGAGATAACTATCCGCTTCCCATCACAGAACATCTCTTAGAAAGAGTGGCAGGCAAGGAAGTCTACAGCTTCCTTGATGGATTTTCAGGTTACAATCAAGTAGCCATAGCTCCAGAGGATCAGCATAAGACAGCCTTTGCCACAGAATGGGGCATTTTTGCTTTTAGAGTAATGCCATTTGGGCTTACCAACGCACCAGCCACCTTCCAGAGACTAATGTGCCATGTGTTTAAGGAGTTCCTGAGGAAGAACTTAGAAGTCTATGTTGATGATCTTTGTGCCCATTCCAACATTAGGCAAACCCATATTCCTGAACTCAGACAAATCTTTGACAAATGTAGAGAATATCAAGTCTGCCTGAACCCAGAAAAGTGCGTTTTTATGGTGAGGCAAGGCAAGATTCTAGGCCACATAGTGTCAAAGAATGGCATATCTACTGACAAAGAGAAAGTGAGAGCTATAGCAGAGCTACCTAGGCCAAAGAATGTCAAGGAAGTACAAGCTTTCATGGGGCATTGTGGTTATTACCGACGATTTATACACATGTATGCTGTCATTGCAAAGCCCATGTACGGACTTCTGATTAACTTTGAGTGGACGGATGAATGTGAGAATTCCTTCCAGGAGCTTAAACGAAGATTATGTTCAGCACCAATCTTGACCACACCAGATTGGAATAAGCCATTCCATGTTCACGTGGATGCATCCAATTATGCCATTGGATGTGTGCTTGCACAACCTACTGGTGAAGGTAACATGGATCTTCCAATTGCCTATGCCAGTAGACAATTGAATGCAGCTGAACGAAATTACACCACTACGGAGAGAGAAGGCTTAGGCATGGTATATGCAGTTAAGAAATTTAGACATTATTTGCTTGCAAACAAGTTTAAATTTTTTACTGACCATCAAGCATTGTTATATCTCGTAAACAAGCCATGCAATACAGGAAGATTAGTGAGATGGTTTCTCTTGCTAATGGAATATGATTTTGAGGTTGTGGTAAGAAAAGGGAGGACTCATTTAAGAGCAGATCATCTCTCTAGGCTGACATCGGGCGAAGCCCCACAAGGAGTATCGGATGACCTTCCTGATGCTTACTTGTTTAATTTGGAAGTTGTACCGCAGTGGGCTAAGCCATTGGTACCAGTATTGACATACGGGCCTAATCATCCAGTGGTAAATACACGGAATAGAGAGGTTGTAAAAGCCCAAAAGTACCACATCATGGCTGGAAGTATGTACAAGCACACAGATCAAGGGATCTTGGCTTGTTGCGTAGAAGAGGATGAGTACGCTAAATGGTTGCAATTAGCACATGTAGATGCGTTAGAGCAACACTACTCAAAGCAACGAACTTTACAGACCCTAAAGAGATTCGAAGTGCAATTGCCAACTATGGAAGCGGATGTCCAAAGGTTGTGCAAGGAATGCTCAATCTGTTGCACTAAACCACCTGTGGAACACGCCACTCTTTATCAAGTGTCCATAGTGCCAGATTGGAGTGAACCACTAGTATCCTTCCTGAGGACGAAAACATTCCCGTCAGACATGACTCTGGCTAGGAAAAGGAGTTTAGAACAAGAAGCCCAGGATTACTCACTCATTGGTGATAATCTATATAAGCGGGGTAAAGATGGTTACCTAAGGCTATGTGTCCATGAAAGTGAATATCTTAAGATTTTGGAAACTGCTCACCAAGGTGTAGCAGGAGGACACTTTGGACCAGATCGTGTGATCAAGGCAATACTATTTGCGGGCTTCTGGTGGCCTACCCTTCACATGGATGCACATACCTATGTGAAACGATGTGATGTCTATCAGAGAACTCAATATCCTATACGTAAAGATGAGATGCCACTGAAACCTATGATGGGTGGACGTGCATTCTCTAAGTGGGGAATAGACTTCGTAGGTCCTATTAATCCCCCAGCTAAGGGTTCCCATGCGGAATATATCATTGTTGCAACAGACTATCTAACTAAGTGGGTAGAGGTAAAAGCCACAACGAAGAACGATGCACAAACAACTGCTAAGTTCTTGTTTGAAAATGTATTCACTAGATACGGGCTACCTATAGAGCTAGTTAGTGATAGAGGTACTCATTTCTTAAATGAGTTTATTGAAAATCTGCTCCAAGAATTCTTGGTAGTACATAAGAAGTCTGCCCCCTATCACCCTCAAGCAAATGGCCAGGCTGAGAGCACCAACAAGATCTTGTGCAATGTACTGACGAAATTAGTGAACAACAAACGCTCTGATTGGGACAAACAGCTACACCATGCTGTTTGGGCATACCGAGTCACCTACAAAACGGTACTCCAAGCCACCCCCTTTCAGATGGTATTTGGCCAAAACGCGGTGCTTCCCTTGGACTTCTTGATACCTACATTGAAAGTCGCACAAGAGCACGAGTGGACAGGTCATGAACTCTCCTCTAGACTTTTTGACCTTGAACGATTAGGAGAAACAAGATTGAGAGCAGCTGCAGGAATATATGCAGCTAAGAAGAGACAGAAGGCATACTTTGATGCCCATGTGAAGGATAAAGGCTTAAAAGCAGGAGACCTAGTACTAGTATACACGTTGAAACAACATGCGAGGAAGTTAGAAAAGAGAGGCTACGGACCCATGATCATTAATAGGATCTCCACAAGTGGAGCTGTGCAATTAGCCACATTAGAAGGTGTTGTTCTCCCAAACTATATTAGCGGATGCAGAGTCAAGTTGTATCAGGAACCCCTCTCGGAGGAAATGCTCAGCCGACTCAACACTGCTAAGAAACGCAAGGAGGAAGAAAAGCGAATTCGAGAAGAAGCTCAAGCAGAAGCCCTAGAGCGCATCCGGAGAATGAAATCAAGAAGACAAGGTAGAGAGCACCCTAGGCAAGATGCATATGCAGATCAAAGATATGACATGGCTATGTGTGAAGTTTCAAGTGTTAGCTCACATAAGATAACCGATCGACGTCCTTTCATAACCTTAGATATAGGACAAGGAAAGAGTGCAAGGACTGTAAGAGCCTTGATTGACTCAGGAGCAGCCACTAGTGCTGTCAAATTGTCTTACTGTCAAGAGTTGCAATTAACTATCAATCCTGTGGAAGCATATCTCATAGGATTGGGAGGCGTGGAAACCCCTTGCATGGACGAGGTGGAACTTCCCCTCTATATTCATGACGAGGCAATGACAGTTAAAGTACTAGTGTGTCAAGATGAGGATCTCACTGAACCTCTTGTCTTGGGTCAAGACTGGATCTATGACCAAGCAGTCAACTTAAACCTAAGAAGTGGACTTCTTCAGGTATGGGTCAATCATAGTCGAATTACAGTAGAGTTAGATCATGGAGCACTCAAGGAACTAGGAAAGGCACAGACTCCTGGTCCCTCCAAGGGTACACATGAAGTTGACTATGCTGTTCTTGTCCAAAGCTATGTGATGCAGAAGAATGAAGATCTCAAAAAAGGAGTCAGCACCACAATGGAACTCCCTTCTTTTCCAAAGACCAGAAGGAGGCAGCAACTAAAGGCAGATCAATCACTGAAGGCTCTCCAAGCGAGAGACCGAAAGAACGCGCGAAGCAGAATAACTCAGCCGATGAGACAAATGTGGGTGCGGAAAGACGAGCTGCCAGCCGTAACTAAGCGGCAACAACGGTCTCAACTTTCTAGTAGTAATCAACGACTTGATGCTAATAAGAGGACTCCTAAAACCTCTGTTGAGAAAGTGAAATCCATTTGGGTACCCAAGAAGTCGATGAAGGCTGACCCACAATCAAGACAAATTTGGGTGCCTAAGGCTTGCTTGCGGGCTCAACTAGTCCCACACAATTCACATCTTACACGACATAGTTCACTTGCTCAAGCAGCCGCCACCCACTCTGGTCTGATACACTCGAACACACTGCCGCCTAGAAGCACGCACAGACTCACTCGTAAATGGGTCCCGATGACACAACAACTCCCAGTAGAATTACTCATGCAACCCTCCCGAATCTCCACAACACCAAGACCAAAATCCATTCATGGTGTTTGGCAACCTAAGACTTATAATAAACCCCCCGACCCCAATCTGTGAATTCATCTCCACTTACTAACTGCATTAGTTAGGCAGCGCACCTTTCCATCTAGCTCCTAGGACTAACCAGGCATTAACTACACACACTATCATCGTGCACTTACTAACCACTGATTCATCATCTACCTCATGTTAATGTTGTAACGGGGACAACAACGGGTTCATTCTGTCCATTACAATGTTAACACCTGGTTCTATATTCTCACAGAACCAACAAGCAAGCAGGGCCATGGCAGAAGCAGGGGGTGCTAGTTCTCAAGCCGGATCCAGCACACAAATTGTGGATATAGAAACACTCCTCCTTGAGCCACATCTCACCGAAAGACCGCAAGAACTTCAAGCTGTGCATGTCCTCCCAATTCAGGATCCTCCTCAGGGACACACCTCTCAGGTGGGCAAACACGCTCATTGGTTCAGTGATGTTGCTGGACCATTGGGTGATGGAACCTATTTTTGGGAAGCTGAATTGGAGTTTAATGGTAAATGGGGACGCTACCATTTTTTCACGCGTAGCTGAAGTCATGCGTTCAGTATGGACCAAAGCCGGCTTGGACAGTTATTTCAGGGCCCACTTACCAAAACCAGATTTCTTACGTTGTTCATATCTTATCAGTACCATCACGCCAAGCAGGGCAAAGGGAGGCGACAGCACCTTTGTGTTACCCTCATTGCTGCCGGGTCATGAGCTTAAAAGATTCAAGCTGACCCTCAATCTGGTACGAGAAGCATTGGGCATGTATGGTATGCACATCCCCACTGAAAAGGAAACAATGGTTCCAGGCAGAATGAAACATAAAGATCTCAATAAGCTGAAGGATATGGTAGCCATGACACCGACCATCGCTCTGCACCTACGGACCGTCATGTAGCATTTTGCTTTCCCCGCCCAGGAAAGATTCACCATGCCCCCAAAGAAAATATGGTTTAGCTTGTATCTGGCAGAGACAGAAAGCCTCCCCATCAACGTACCACATTGGATCATAGATCAGATTCACCTAGCCCATCAAAGGTGGAACAAGAAGCAGAAGAATGTGCTTCACGGATGTTGTGCTCTAACCAAGATAATCTACTGATGTCTTGCCTATGACGTGCCTATTCAGCGGGCACTCATATGGCCCCGGGCCCAGGAATTCCAGAGAAGGCTATCAGCGGCAGGTCCCCCATCAAAGAAGATGAGAGGGGGAGTACAATTACCCTGCGCTCAACCAAGGGGAGCCACCACTACACCAGAAATTACCCCTCCCCAGACACGACGCATTAGGCCATTCACCATCCGGCTACCAAGACCAAGTACATAGGGACCCAATCTGGTATTTCCACCCGTCCCATCAGATTTTGAATTTCCACAGGGCTTTACTCTCAATGATCTCACTGACGAAGAAGTGGCTAGACTAATCTACGACTCTAATCTCGAGACGGAAACAGAGCGAGCTCAGGAACCACAACCCCATACAACAACATCAGCCCCCACCCGACCAGAAGTGGTAGAAGTCGACGTAGAGGAACAAGAGACCGAACAAGAGGAAGAAGCCTACGAGGAACAAGAGTATGACGAACTTTCAGAGTTAGCAAGTGCCCCTGCGTACTCGGCACAAATAAAAAGACTATATCGAACCATGCAACTAGTTCAAGAACAACATAAAATGTCACTTGAAGCAGGCAAAAAACTCATGAACCAATTGCTAGCGGAGGAAGGCGTGGATGATATGTTCATTGAGTCCATAAACCTACATGCCGATGCAGTAGGATTGGATGAGGCCATTCATGAGGCAATGGCCTACATTCACCGATTTGAGAAAAGAGTTCCCGCTCGTCCCATGAGGTCCGGGAAACAAATTCATATCAATGTATCAGCACCAGGAGAGACAACGCAAGCAGACGAACATCAGGAAGCACCACTGTCACCACCCTCCCCACCTCTCACTACACAACTCACTCCACCACATGACACTAGCACCACCACGTCCACTACCACCACAATCGTCATGGGAATTCCACTCTCTCCGGGAATCCAATTCGGGGGAGTCACCATGCCCACTTTCACCACTCTCTTCACTAACGTCACATCCACCCCACCCACGATCCCCATCTACACGGTCACTCAAACAGTCGACACTATGGAAACATCTCCTGCCACTGCACCGCTCCCTCCCCCCATGCCACCTCCATCTCCCATACCCCCTCCACCCACATCTCCGCTTGCATCCACATCATTCACAACTCCCTTTCCCGCCCCCATTCCCCCTGTATCTTCACCCCTCCCAGCATCATTTAATGTAAATAGCATATTTCTAGCATTAAATCAATGTGTATATCAGCTTCAGAATGAGTACAGAGCTCTGGACGGCCGGTATCAACAACTGACAACACATCACCAGAACTTACAAAGGCAATTTAAAATTCTGGAAGAGGAAAATGCAAATGTGAATCAACGTTACACAACGCTTGAGCAGGCTCACCAAACACTATTGGAGGCACCCCAACCATCGACAGAATCAGGCGTCAAACAACTAGAAGCCTTGCTCGAAGTATACCAGGCCGATAACCTACGAGTCAGACGTAACTTGGCGCTAATCAGGAAACATATGGCCATAGCACTGGAAGAGAACAAAAGACTGCAAAAACAAAATGAAGAGAATCTAGAAGCGGCAATGGAAGGCTCTCCCCACGAGATAGATCTAGAGCAGTTCAAAGCAGTTCCCACGGAGACGATGAAGACCATTTTGGAAAGCTATGCAGATCTCCTGGAAGCCCATGATGACTTGGAAAGAGAACGTGACACACTACAGAGCAGACTTAAGGAACAGGAAGAACAACCGAAGAGTGTCCCATCAACCTCTACCTCCGACGAAGTAAAAGCCTTAACTGAGCAGGTAGCAGAATTACAAAAGAGGTTACTGACATACGAGAGGCAGCCCTCTCCGGTGGTAGAACCAGAGCCAGAAGAGTTGGTCCCTATTGAGGTAGATGATTCGTACAAAGAACCGTATGTTCCTATGCCAATGCCAGGCGGGCGACGAACCTCAGAGGGACTAGACACCTTGGAAGTGGAAGCACCCGAGTGGCTTCAGACACTGGAAAGGACAGCGAACACCCACGAAGAACGAGTGGCCATTCAGATCCAATCACTAGCAAACCTCGAAGAAACTGTCATAAAGTCAGAATATTTCAGAAGCATGTCTCATCATAGATGGATCGGCACCAATAATGACCAATATGTGCCATACTGCATACTTCTGGCCGATTACAACGCTGAGATTCAACGACAATGCGGCAAGCCTCCCACATTTGCTACACAATTTGGTCCAGATGATATACCGGAAAGTGCTCAGCGTGGGTCCATCCATCAACCCACCTGGAGAATCAGGCTTTTGGAAATGTATCCTGAAATGGTCCGAACCTGGAATAATATGCCGTTGTTTATTAAATATAACCCTTGTTACATTCCAGTTCTTCGAAGACGCACCTGGCCTGAATTCACTATTGCCATCAGAGACATCAAAGCCTGCGCAAAATGGTTAAATTACGTTTATCTAGCACCTCCACGAGGACCCCCCACGGTGAACTACATGATTTCTACAATCCGTCACTGGAGTATTCGGCTACGCAATAATCCCGATGTGATGGCCCAGATGTGTATGAAAATATTTGAATTAATGCTGATCACTTTCAGGACGCTCAAGAACATTAAGGACCCTCACTTCTCAGGAACAGGCTTTGTGACAGGAAACCAGGATCTGGTGTACGATATGAGTACCACCCCATCAATTGAAGTAATATATGCTTGGCACGCCAGAATCAAGTACCTCCCAGCCTGTTTTAAACAGACATTTGAGGAGATGTTCATCACAAGATTCTGGGAATACCACTCCGAAATCTTTATACCCAGGCCATCACATCTCCTCCAATTATTTGCTGTGGAGAGAACTATTTACTTAGAACAATTGAGGGTGCCTCATCCAGATGTTCCCGGACCTGTGAATTGGGATGATTTGCTCACAGATCTAGCACGCGGCTTGCGACTTGAAGAACACCACCTAGCCTCCGATGTCGTCCAATATTATGTTCAAATATCCTCTAGACAAGGGTCTGTCAGGGGCGACAGACACGAGAGTGGGGGGGGGTGTTGGCAGCAGTCAGGGAACCGAAGGAGCCACAAGACGAAGAGAGTCAGAGCGAAGGGACAGCACAAGCAGGCATGGCAGTCAAAGAAGATCTGGCAAGTAGGCCATCTAATTTTTCACGACATCAAGGAGTTGAGCACACAAGAAGGAAGAGCAAGTAGGGAGCTCAAAGAGGTGTATGACAAATCAGTAGAGGAAATCCCTACACAAATAGTGATTTTCATCACTAAAAAACCATTGTAAATATCATTTCGTATTTTTGTAGCTTCATTTTGTGCAAGCCAAGGAGTCCTTGAGCTTGAGGAGCTTTAGAAGTATCTACCTGCCAATTTTCATATTTTTTAGATCTCGTTTGAGCCCTCTAATAAGCCCTGGACCCTAATTTTTAACTAGGCCGGACACTAGGTCTGAACCGGGCCAAAGCTAGTCAAAAACTATAAAAGGAGCTAGAGAGCTCATTTTTGGGGTTAGATTGTAATCGGAATGAACTTGTAAGAGCTTTTTGGAAGTAATCTAAGAACTCCATTGCTTCTCCCTCTTTGTCTTGCCGTGTGTGCGCGTGTGTGTGTATGTGTGTGCATGCTTGTGTGCTTCTCACACACGCACTTGTGCCTCCACTTGCTCGAGGTCTTCATACCATCCTCACGTCTTCCCAGATTGACATTAAAGGAGGTGCTACTCATCACTGAGCTATAGACAACATTAAGTGTACTTTGACGACAACGATCCAAACAATTACATTGTTTTGTTTTTTTATTGACATAGAGTGAGAAAGAGAGAGAGACAGAGAGAGAGAGAGAGATGAAAGAAAGAGAGATATCTAGAGAAACATAAAGAGAGAGAGAGATGAAAGAAAGAGAGAGATCTAGAAAAAGAAAAAGAGATAGAGAGAGAGAAAGACAAAGAGACATACACACATGCATACATACACACATGTATATTACATAAACACGTACATATACATACACACTCTCATACGTATACACACACATATGTGCATACACACATGCATATGCATACATACATACACACACATGCATGTAAACACACACATACATACCTACACACATGCACATTACATACACACGCACATATACATACACACTCACATATGTATACACACACATATGTGCATACACACATGCATATGCATACATATATACACACACATATGCATGTACCAAACACACATACATACATAAACACATGCATATTACATACACACACACATGCATACATACATAGAAACACATATGCATAAACACATAAACACATGCACTTGTATACATGCACACATGCATATGCATACATACATACATACACATATGCATTGTACACACACATACATACATACACACATGCATATTACATACACATGCACATATACATACATACTCACATATGTATAGACACACTTATGTGCATACATACATACACACACATTTGCATATACACACACATACACACATGCATATTGCATACACATGCACATATACATACACACTCACATATGTAGACACACACATATCTGCATACACACATGTATAGGCATACATACATACACACACATATGCATGTACACATACATATACATACATACACACATGCATATTACATACAAATGCACATATACATACACACTCACATATGTATACACACACAAATGTGCATATACATACATACACACACATATGCATGTACACACACACACATACATACATACACACATGCATATTACATACACAGGCACATGCATACATACATACACACACATATATGCATAAACACATAAACACACACACACATGTATACATACACACATGCATATGCATACATACATACAACACATGCATGTACACACACATACATGCATACACACATGCATACTACATACACATGCACATATACGTACACACTGACATATGTATACACACATATGTGCATACACACATGCATATGCATACATACATACACACATATTTGCATGTACACACATACATACATATCCACATGCATATTACATACACGTGCACATATACATACACAATCACATATGTATACACACACATATGTGCATACACACATGCACATGCACACATACATACACACACATATGCATGTAGACACACATACATACATACACACATGCATATTACATACACACACATATACATACACACTCACATATGTATACACACACATGTGCATATGTGCATACACACATGCATATGCATACATACTTATACACACATTTGCATGTACACATAGTCACATACACACATACATACATATACACATGCATATTACATACACATGCACATATACATACACACTCACATATGTATACACACACATATGTGCATACACACATGCATATGCATACACACATGCATATGCATACATACACACACATATGCATGTACACACACACATACATACATACACACATGCATATTACATACACATGCACATATACATGCACACTCACATATGTATATACACACATATGTGCATACACACATGCATATGAATACATACATATGTTGGAACATCAAGCTTACACTATGCTTGAGGTGGATTTGATCGACATCAAAAACTATCGCTTCGATTACGGAAAAAGAATATCCATTGGAGAGTTCTTTTACCTATGCTCATTTATTGTAATTTTTTGAGAGGCTTTTGATGGTTCATTTACCATTGTAAAAGCCTTGAGCTTTACACATATAAAATTAGAAAGATAGAGCTCAAATCCCTTGAATTTGTGGTGGTTGAGTTGCATTCAATCAAGAAATCAACCACCTAAAAGTAGATCAAACTAGATCTTCACTTTTCCTAGATTATAGGAAAGTGAATTGATTCCCTCCAACAACCATTTCCACCTTCATTTGCATTCAAACTCCACTTGTAGAAGTCGTGGAACATTCCTAGAGTCTATATAAAGACTTCAAATCACTTGTATAGTACATGGAAGCAACATACATACACGTGACCATCATTGTCTTGCTCCTTCAATTTTCTGCATCATCTTCTTCGCCAACAGTAATCTTGCAGAGGTTGCTGCTCTCTCTACAAATCCTCAAATTGAGTTCAAGAATGGTCATGGGAATATATTTGGGTCGATTTTATGCCTATAAATGTTCATAGAATCTGGTTCAGTAGATTGGGAGAAATCATAGTTTTTCTGTCTCGGGGTCAATCTCTGCATATTCTTGAAAAATAGGAGATACCACCATTGAGTGTTTGATTCATTCCTATAGCATATTTTTCTTATTCCTTATACTTTTGTGTATTATATACACTCAACCCTATGTGTATCACTCCCATAAAAGGATTTTTTCTATTTGTAATCACACTGGTCACTATGAGCATTTGAAGTTCATTGTCTCCTCCATAGATAGTAAGTTTTTTGAGCTAGTCAACCCGCGGACCTATCTGTTCTATATTGACTTCTTCTCCTTGATATTCCAAATTACATAGTGTATTTCTTTGCACTTATCGCATGCCAATAAGGTCTATTTGAGTCTCCATAAGCTTAAGGGCTGGTCTTGTGCCGGTTGGCTATACCAAACTTCATCGCTTCAAAACGCTTTTTTCTACCTCCTACAAGCTTCTCCAAGTTTTTGCAGTGGTATCAAAGCTAGATCAAGATGGGTGACGGCTTTCCCTCAATGATCAAGAAGCTTGATCAACACAACTACCCAGCTTGGCACATCAGAATGGAGGCCTATTTGCAAGGTAGAAATCTTTATGGAATTGTAGCAGGTGATGAAGTTATGCCTATTCCAAGATCCAAAGGAGGACCTACACAAGAGGAGACAAGTAAGCTCATTCTCTGGTGCACAAGGGATGCTCAAGCAAGGTGTACATACTAAACTTTATCTCTGACCTTCTATTACCACATATTAGAGGATGCAAGACATCTCAAGAGACTTGGGATGCCCTTGAGACTTTCTTTTCTTCTAGTACCAAAGCAAGAAAGAATCATCTTTGGAATGAGTTCAAGAAAATGAAAAAGACACCTAAACAAACCATCACGGAGTTTGTTACCAAGGTCAAGGAGGTTGCAGATCAGTTAGCATCCATTGGAGAGCTGATTGAAGAAGAGGCTATCATGAGGCAAATTCTCAACAACATTCGAAGTGATAAGCAATGGCAATCCTTCACAATGCCTTATGATCTCATCATGGATGTGCAAACTCCAGACTTCAACATCTTTCTTGGACAAGTCTTCAATCAAGAGGCCAACAATAGCATAAATGAAGGTAACTCCTATCATGGTAATTCAACTAGTGCTCTATATGCAGATAAGGACAAGAAGAAGAAAGGAAAGAAGAAGGAAGAAGATAAAGAAGAGACTTCCCAATCCAACTTCGCAAGCAAAAGCAAGTGGAAAGGGAAGAAGAAAGGACCAAAGCAAGACAAAGCCAAAGGTCAAAATGTTCAACCTTGTGCCATATGCGATAAGACCAACCACACCACTTAGAATTGTTGGTTCAATGGGAAGACCCAGAAAGGAAGTGGAAGAGGTGGATATGGCAGCAATAGAGGCAGAGGGGGACACAACTTCAACAATAACAATAGGGACTATAATAGAAGGGACTACAACAATTATTCAGAAGATCAACCACATGAAGACTCATTGCTTCTCATGAATCTAAGCCACAAAGAAGGTAAAGAAGATGATCATTTGTTCTACATAGATTCAGGATGTTCAAATCATGTTGCAGGAAATATTGCTCTTCTATCTGATTCGGAAAGTCCAAAGCATAGACACGAAGTACAAACAAGGGATGACGCAAAGCACAATGTGGAGAAGATTGGTAATGTCAAAGCTTCCAATGGTAGAACAAACATTCTGCGTAAGGTTCTCTATGTACCCACTATCACTAAAAACCTTATGAGTGTAGGCCAAATAATTGAAAAAGCCTTGTAAGTTAGGTTCACCCAACATGTAGCTTTTGTGGAAGATCCATGTCAAGTCTTCAAGAAGATAGCTAGAGGTGACAAGCATGGTAGGCTCTTTACTTTTGGAGTAGGAGAAACCAGGAATATAGCTCTATTCAACTTTGGGTCTCAAACCCTAAGTAAGCTTGAAGTGTGGCATAAGAGACTTTATCATGTGAATAAAAGAGCCTTGAAGGATATATGCAGGGATCAAAGTGTTCTAGGACTGTCGAACATATAAAATGGATTACAAGCTATGAAAGTCAAGAGGCAAAGCAAAGATGCAAGCGGTTGGAGAATGCTCCAAGCAAGCACCTAGAAGATCAGCAAGAGAGAAGAAACAGCCAGAAAGGTATGGATATGATTCCACATCTGTTACAAAGCATTCAGTCTTCTTGGCAAAAGAATCTATTTTAGAGGATCCCTCAACCTATGAAGAGTCTAAGGAAAACCCTAATTGGGAAAAGGCCATGAACAAAGAAATAGATGCATTTAAGGAGATGGACACTTGGGATTTGGTTCCAATGTCACCGAATCAAAAGGTAATTGGTTGCAGATGGGTATATAAAGGTAAAAGAAATTCAGATGGATCTGTTTGCAGGTACAAGGAAAGATTAGTTGCCAAAGGATGCTCTCAAACTCATGGTATAGACTATGAGGAAACATTCTCACCAGTTGCAAAGATGACTACAATCAGGACGTTGATAAGTGTAGTTGCTGCAAGGAATTGGAGACTCCTCCAACTTGATGTGAAAAATGCATTCTTAAATGGTTGGATAAGTGAAGAGGTATACATGTCACAACCACAAGATTTTGAACACCCTAATGATCCATATTATGTTTGCAGACTTACGAAAGCATTGTATGGATTGAAACAAGCTCCTAGAGCTTGTAATTACAGATTGGTTACATATCTTCAAGATCAAGTGTTCAAAGCTAGCAACTCAGATCCTTCTCTATTCATCAAAAGGGACCATGATGAGGTTATCTATCTATGTGTATATGTAGATGATATTATTGTGACAGGTGATGATGTGAATGACATTAAAGGATCAAGAGACACATGCAAGAGGAGTTCAAAATCAGTGACTTAGGTGAGCTCACATATTTCCTAGGTATGCAGGTGATATACACAGATGAAGAAATTTATTTGAGTTAGAGAAAATACATTCAAGATCTACTTCTCAAGTTCAAAATGGAGAACACTAAACCTACAGGTACACTTTGGAAATGAATCATAAACTTAGTGTTTATGAAGGTGAGAAAATTGAAGACATTAAAGAGTATCAAAGCTTGGTAGGTAGCTTGATATATGCTACTCATACAAGGGCAAACATCTCATATAGTGTGGGAGTGCTTAGTCAATTCATGCACTCGCTGAGAAGACCACACATGGATGCAGCTAAGAGAGTACTGAAGTATCTCAAAGGTACAATCAACAACGCATTTGCAGGTCCAAAGCTAGTGTCATGGAGTTCCAAGAAGCAGTAGTGGTTTGCCACACTTTTGTATTACACTCGTATGTGGCAATGGTGCACCATAATTTTGTATCCGGTTCCTATATGGAAGTGCTTTGCCACATGTTGTATTCAGATCATATATGGCAGTGGTTTGCCACACTCTTGTACATGCTTCATTTATGGAATATATAACTTTTTTGTACATGATTCATGGTTCATTCTACTCATCTCTTTTGTGTCTGACAGTATTTTGCTATATGAAATCATGTTTTGGTTGCCATTAGAGTACACATCACATGTACTCGGTTTTCTTTGGGCAGAGTGTATTGTCTTTTGCTACACAACATCATGGTAATGTTGCTATAGCAAAAGACAACACACTCTGCTCGAAAACTTTCTACACATATGGTCGTCGGTATGCTCGTCAGTATTCCCAGCAAGTCCTCGATATACACGATGATACATCTAGCAAGTCGCTGGTAATGAGCCTCGGTATTACCGAGGCTCATACCGATGCTCATATGGATGCTTATACCGATGCCTATACCGGCACTCTGCTACCAATGCTTATACCGACACATACATCGACGTCGAGCCGAAAAAGCGCCCATTCAATTTTGTCGGTAGAAGCCTCAGTATAACCTTGATATGTTGTAGTGTTTAAAATCTCAATAACTTAACATTTGTGATAGAAAGGAATTCAATAGATGCGCAATTGAATCTTTTTACCTTGTTTTGGAGTTCTGGTCATATAAAAGAAGTCTCTTTCCAAAGTTTAAAACAAAGTTTAACTTTATTTGGGCTACTGATAAATGCACCTACGAAGACCATGTATCATATAAGATGGATTACATTTTGGAGAGCTTTTCCACAATATGGTCTATACAACACATTGGTAATGGACATTTCACATTCTCGGTTATTCCATAATATCCTAAGGTGTTGTTTTCTGTTACCAACATTTTCTAGTTATGAAATAGAATCGTATTTATCTATACCTTTGTTTTTTCACCTCTAAACCTGGTTATTAGCACCAAACAATCAAAGTATGCATATGTCACTGGTTGAGAAGTCCAATTTGATGATGAGAACTTGGATTTATTTCAAATATTGAAAGGGATTTCTATGCAAAGGACTATCGGGAAAATTAGATAAACACCATCTGTTCTTGTAAATGTCTCAGTTACAAAAAGTTATAAAATAAATAAAGCTGATGTTGGTATTAGCAACTATCTTCTATTAGCCACAATATAATGTGTTCACCAATATTTTGAATGATTTTTTGCAATTATTATTATTATTATTATTATTATTATTATTATTTTCAAGTTGAATGATCATCAACCTAGGCTTCCATTTAGTCTTGATATTGAAATTAAAAAATGCATGCACCCTAGGGGTCCCCTTATCCTTCACTTTTCAAGGGTTTCACATCAAGCTGCACTCTAGGTCTCCTTTTTTGGAAGTTTATTGATCAACAAGCTCTTTCGATTATTCTTGAAAATTTGAAAAACAAAAACATACACACACCCCTTAGGGATCCCCCTTATCCCCACTTTCTAAGGGATTTATTTCAAGTTCCATGATGGATTTCAAACATGGACCTCATAGTCCATGGTCCATTATTTTACGACTAAACCATGGATCCCTTCCTCTAGGTCATTTTTATTGCTTTCCATTGCATGTTGACTATAATATTTCAATGTTCTCAAAAGGTATATTATTCTTAGAGACTTAAACCATTTCAAATTTTGTGAGATGCGTAGAGGGAATTAGAAAGTTTATTGGAAATAAGAATGTAGGAAAAAGTATATTAAAAATGAGAAAGTTTACAGAGGAAAATTGATTGGGAGCCTTACGGGGTTGAATCACTATATCATATCAACGTATCAAAGGCAACATACATAATGTTTAAGGGGAATAGGATGTTAGGGATGATATCGTCTAGTTATTGTGTACAATAAGGAATTTTCCTCATAACATTCAAAAAGCTAACATTCCTTATAAGGGTTAAGGTCATGGACCCAATATAAGACAAACGAACATATTTCAAGGTAGTTTTGTACTAAAACATGTAATCCTTGTTGTAATTGTTGAATAAGGGATTGTTCCTATCGATCTAGATATACTAGATTGGCATACATATCCAAAGGTTCAAGAGCAATGAATTAAGCCTATAGCATTCACTAAGGAGTATTTCTTTGTGAGTCCACAAGTTATGGTGAAGATATTTTTAATGTGTGTGAAGCTCTTTCTAGAAAGCCTCGGCAACTCTACAATCAAAAAGATATGTTGAAGATCTTCTAATTGACTACATTTGGTACATTCTCCATTGCCTATTTTCCATTGCTTGGTCTTAGCCCCTAGTCAATAAACCTTTGTCCAATAGCGACCATAAACAAGTAAAGAAGTGCTAAGTATATATGAACTTGTATGTCCATTGTTCCCTAGTCCAATTTACATTCAATCTCTGATACAGCTTCTCAAGTTAATGGTTCCTTTGTAAGCTTTGAGAGTTTTTAACCTAAGTTTTGTAATAGGATTCAGTTGAATAAATCTCTAGTTTAACAATATTTTCAATGTAAGGAGTAATCACCCTTTGCTTATGCATGAGAGAGAAATTGTTTGCATCCACTTAAGACATAAGAGGTTTCTTCAATTACCCTTTCCTCTAAGGGACCTAAAAAACTATTTTTCTTATTAAACATTCATCCAAGAAAGGAAATAGATAATACCTTAAAAAAAATGATTCAAAATACATTCAAATTGAAACATTGCATTGCAAACCATAGCACTTAACGATTTGTTTTCCAAAACACTACTAATAACTGAATTCCATCATTAATTTAGGGACACATTGAACCCCACAAAGATGACTAAAATCTTTGTTGCCTTTTCTTCATGTGATAATTCACATGACAAATCCTTCAGATATTCAAGAATGACATTATTTTAGGCGTTATGTTTTGCTGATGTTTCTTTAAAAACTAGCCGAGTTAGAAAAATTAAGACAATCAATGAGATTAGAGGTAGAGAAATTGTCAACATTGTTAAGCACATTAGTGTCATTAGAAAATATTTTCCACAAAGGAGGGAGGAAGATTATAGATTTTTATACCTTTAATGAGTCCATTGTATAAACAATCCTTCATAGCCAACCTAAAGCATTACTAGCAATACCAAATAGATCTTCTTCCTTTGATTAGAAAAACATGAATTAGAGAAGGTAAAAGGCTTCCTCGAAAAGAGGTACAAGGTTCTCATATGATCACAAAAAGAGAACTTCTCTAGCTATATTAAAGCATAACAACGTCAAGAGGGAAACGGTAAGAATTTGTAGAGTAAGAGTACATTATGCGTGAAGTTTCATCCTTGTCACAAGTCCCATGGCATAATATTATAAATTGATTCCAGGCATGCATGGATTTATCCATTGAAAGCAAAGTCCAGGTGTTTGTGTCCTTCAAAAATGTTTTGGTTGTGGCTCAAAATATGCTAGCATGTAAATTGGGCACCCTCCATTCTGGCTAATTGTAATGAATTTTTGGCTAAGCATGGGCTAAAACATTAGTGTACAGTGCCATATACACCTCAACAAAATGGAATTGCAAATAGAAAGAGAAGGTCTCTCCTGGATATGGCGAGGTGTATGGTCAAAAGTCAGGCATTACCACATCGCCTTTGGCTATTGATTTTGTGGCCAAATTCTTTGCTTGTGTATATAATTTAGAAAATATAAATGTGCATCTTCTGATTTTTCTTACTCTGCATTGACTTCAAAGTTACCATTAACAACAAGGGCATCACAAAAAGAACCGCCATCATCTTAATCTGTGAAAGTAAGAACTTGAATGTCTACTTTTGAATCTTTACTCGTAATGCGGACACAGATGTGATACTTCCAATTTTGAGTCGGTTCTTTGTTATTGCATATTTTCCAATTTCCTCATGTGGAATAGTAGTAATAAGGTCTTGATTGCGAATGCCAATGCATTGGACATTTATGTTTGAAGAACCTTGAGTACAATGATAAAAATAGACTTGAGTTATTCCTTTTACAGTCCCATGTCTCTTCCTAATTAACATCATTTATCATCACCTCCCAAAAAATACAATTCACATCTCAAAGCTTTGGTGTATGTGACACTAAAGGTCCCATTGATAAGTTTTATCATTGATAAGCAATAAAATCTACAACGTAGTTCAAAGTTACACCATTAGGTTTGAGCTACTCATGATTTAAATCCCTTCTTATGACTCTACTTGCACCCATGTTCTTTGTTTCCATGAGTAGGAAAAAGAAAAATCCAAACCATAGACATATGAGCGATTTTTGGGTACCTCCCCAAAAAATAGAATGGAAATTCAGCTTTATAATGTGATTCAACTCCACTTTACCACACCTATTGTTATTGATTCTTCAAATTCTATTATTTTATCCATTTCCAATGTAAATGGAAATACTCCTGAAAAATAGGGTGTAATGCTTTATGTCATCAGATATGAAGAAATTTATTACTGTTTTACTCCTTTCCAAAGTATGTTAAACTTAAAGTAGTGACATGTGCATGCCATCAATGCATAGAATGAATTCCATTTTAATTTCTAAGAGTATAGTTCTCTACAAAATCTATAAATGACACTATAAGAACATTAGGAAATTTGGTTATATTTTTAATTGGTTTTCTTTCCAGTAAATAATAGAATTATTTTTCTTAAATTTTTAGTTTTCATGGAATAATTCACCAACTCTCTAGGAATCAATTCTTTTCTAACAACATCTTTTCTTTTATGGACCTTCATACATCACTTGAGTTTCTTGAAAAATATTCACAATCACGAAATATGTATCAAAAGAACAATATTTTGGATACCATTGAAATTTTCTTGATCTAAACTCTAGAAACAAACCCAATAACACACATATATTGGAAAAAAATGGCATCATTCCCTCATGGGAAAGTGATGGACTCTATGATAATGGTTACTGTTCTAAATGTATGTGATGAGCATTACAAATTTGTGTCAAACCTCTTGAAATATGGAGGAATCAAAGTTGCATAATGAATCATGAGGGATAAAACTATAATGTCACAAGACGCTTTCTCAAAGTCTTGATCATAAAAATTGAGCATTCATCACCTTTAAACATGGCATCCCATAACACCATATCCACTTTGATGTTGATGCAAAACCTAATATCCCTGACCATCTAGCCCTCATCCACACCATTGCATAGTGACTCCCACTTAAATTAATCTTCTTTGAGTTGAAAATCTTGTACTAGAAACTGATCATTGTCACAATTTTCTAATAACTTGAGCCTACATACTAGACAACAACTTGTTCCAAGGTTGAACTTTTCATGCTCTAAAACAAAACATAGAAGACTAGTCACATTGATCTTCATACTTAAGATCCTTAAGTCTAAGCTTGAAATATTGGCTTTAACTTAGACCATGAACCAATGTGATGAAATCTAGATCCACACATGAGAGAATGACCAATGCCTCCATCCAACCTACCATTATATAGATTATTGGGCTAACATTGAAATCTAGAGTTAATTGGATTCCACATATACATGTACAACCTCCTCCACTACTTTTCACGTTCTACTAGATTTTAATAATGTTAGATGTACTCACCACGTCAGTAAAGTCCAAGACAAAAATCAAGTTAGATCACATTAACTTGAGTGGATTCTTCCAAAAGGATCTAAATAGTCTTTGGGAAAAGTTCTCTCCCATGCTTCCAATGGAGGTTGAACCAAAGACATCATCCTTCCCATTTTTGAGACTTAACCACTAGGATAAGCCTAAAGTACATGTAAGCTAATGTTATCATAACTTTGAACGTGTCCAAGATATTGTATAAAACATACCATATTCTACAAACCTCCTAATCATTGTCCTTCCATGATGGGTATGATGTAAGAAGGGGAGGGCAAGGACACATGAAGATTAATATACTAGCAAATAGAATTTCCCAAACTCAAAGCCAAATGAGGGAATAGAACAAGGTTTGAATAATTGGACTCCACAAGTACCTAACAACTTAGGTAGATATTCAAGGCTACCAGGATCTTGGTAACTTGTTGAAGAGCTTAAGCGGGAGCTTGGGGGAGATCTCTATTCCTGTAAGTAGCATTTTTTTCACTTATGTTTGTTACCAAACAAAGCAATACACATCATTCTACTAATATGTATAAGCTCGTTTTAGCAGTTATTGGCTTCTATGAATTAGCTAATGAAGTAATAAGAATTATCACATTGGTGTATGCAAGTTTCTATTACTTCAATTACTTTAATTGGTTCGTACAACTAGGATTTATTTGCTTACATATGTTAGCTAATGAAATAAAAAGCATTATTTTTCTAATATATGTAAGCTCATATCGATAAGTTATTCTTAATTTATTCCTAAAATAAGAATTTATTCTCTTACATATGTTAGCTAACAAATAAATAAGCATTATTTCACTAATATCCATAAGCTCTTATTAGCTGATTACAAAAGGTAGCATTTACCTCCTTCTATGTGTTGGCCGCTAATGAAGCAATTGGCATTGTTTCTTTATTTTATTTAAGACTCTATTAGTTATAATATTTTAGTTGATTCTTGTTCTAGTTTCATGCCTATGGAAGCATGCAAACAACACAAGGAAGAAGAATAAGAAGAAGCTTGGAGCACAACACAACACTGAATAAATTACCAAGTGAATGTACAAAGATAGGTAATTCATTAGGCTTATAGGCCTATATCATCAAGAAAGGGGAAACAAACCTCCTAAAGAGGGAAAAAAGTGCCCCCGTGATCCTAAGTTGGTTCACACACATCACTACCAAAATATATCAATAAAACTACCGTGGAAGTGATGCGGTAAACAAGGAGTTAGCACTCATGTAAAGGAAGTGTGAAGCTATGTGGAAAGATATCAATCCACAAAAGAAGTAAGCCTAGAGCTTTGTGGAAAGCTTCAAACCTCTCCCTAGGCAAAGCCTTGGTGAAAAGATCTCCAATGTTATCTTGTGTGGACACATATGCCAAATTGATCTCTCCAACAGAGAACCTCTCCTTGACATAATCATAATGCAACTCAATGTGCTTTGTGTGAGCATGGAGCATAGGGTTCCTTGCAACTACAAGTGTACTCTATCTGTCAGTGATGATGGTGGTGGTATAAGAAGATTGACCAAGACCAAAGCTAGCCAAAAGGCGTATGAGCCACACACTCAACAATCAATATGAAAGCTACCCCACAATAGGCTGCGTCTTGGTCAACCAAGATTTTCATGAGCTACCAAGCATGAAGAAAAAACCACTAGTGGACATATGGGTGTCATAACAAGCAGTCGAGTCAGAGTTAGATAAAACATGTAAATCTAGTAGTATTTATCCATCTTGGGATAAACAAAATCCAAGTAGTTTGTGTTGATATATTTAGATAGTGATGTGTGTGAACACACTAGGACCACTAGGGAATTTTTTCTCTCTCTTTAGGAGGTTCTTCCCCCCTACTTGTAGATACACATATAGCCATAACAGGTCACTTATCTTTGTGAGAGAGTGGAAATGAATATGCAGAAATGTGTGAGGTAAAGATTAACTCCAAGAGTTGCACATAAGTGAAGCATGATTCCTACTAAATCGGATCATCAAGAAATAAATGAACTTCAATATGATCTTAGTGTGGAGAACCTCTTCGAATGTATGTGAACAGACTTCATCAAGTAGTTGTCTTTAATGTATACAATGATATGCAGCCGAAAGCATGTTGACTTTATTGTGAAGAGAATAATGATGTGGCACTTGCATCTAATACGTTGAAATGATATAGTGCAACCAGCGTTTGAATAATAATGAAGTGTATACATGTGTATAATAAGGATGTGTATACATGTGTGCATTTTACGTAAGGCACACATAGAAATAATCAACCCAGATTGATATAAATATGAGATACTTTGTCTTTAACTCCAACAATTGACTTCAGTGATTATGGCAGCGACATAAAAGGCAATGCTAGTGACTGTGATGTATCTTGTATATATATCATTCATAGCAATGTCCTTTCGCTACTCAGGTAATTATATGCTCGAGGAATAAATGCACATACATAACTGCGTATATGAATTGACTTCAGTGATTATGGCAGCGTATATGAATTCCAATCATACAAAATGATCACATACGTTTCTATGACGTATTTTATTATGCTCACCAAGCATCGTTCTTAGCATGTGAAAGCATATCTGAATCTTTTATATAGATGCATACCTTCATAGAATATATGAATACAACCATATACGTGACTTCCGATAACGGTATCATACATGTAACACAGATGTACCGTCATCAATCTACCACAGCAACAACGACTGAATATAGTGATGAAGTAGAAGAAGGGAAGGAATGGCATCGTCTACGCTGCAGCTCTTCCATTCCTCATCACATACTCGTGACTCTTCTCCTAGGCCATTCGAGAGCGTTGCCACTCTCAAGGCGCAGTTGGGACCATGGGTTGTTCAGATAATTCGAATAAATAGTCATTAGACAAGCTGTGTATGTATGATTAACATAGTAGAACACACACTGATCACTTAGATGGTAAGATGCTTTAGATGAAATAGAGATGGCATACTCCTCTTAGAAATAAGAACAGCGCATCGTTAAACTCTACATGTACGTGCATATCTTGTCAACAACTTGCATATTGTTGCATGATGATATGATGGTCAGAGCTGTATAGATATTGATGCGTTGCGCACAAGCCATAAATCATAATATGATGATGATGTACTACACGCACACCAATGCATTAGAGATCACGAAGAATATCCATGCATCAGATCTATACGTTATTACTATCTCTCTTATAACACAGAGAGAGAGATGTAGACGATAGCAAGAGGTATTTCATGAATAGATCATGTCGCCTAATTTTGCATTAACTTATGTATGCTTATATACAGTGATATGAAGCGGCAGAAGTCACGGCTATACGTTTCTTTCTAAAAGGAAAAAGTCGGCTTGATTCCTTGATTTCAGGAATGGAATCTGTGAAGATTTTACGAGTTAACTTTTGTGAAGATTTAAGCATGCACTTTTTCATTTTTATTTTTCTTGTGTTTTATAGGCTTTGGTTCATACAAAATTCTAAGAGTAGGATCACGTGCAAAAAAATATCTACAAGGTTTTCGATTTATAAAATGTGAAAAAAAAAAAGAAATATTATGAGCAGTGGATTTGGAGATTGCTTGCTCCAACATTCCCCTTCAATCTTCGAATTCACCCGATCATATTTGAATCTGTCGCCTCTCTCTCTTCCTTTTCTTTTCCTTTCGATATCTCCCTTTTGATTTTCCTTTGAGTCTTCTCTTCTATATTTGGTTCTGCTTCCTTCTTCTTTTCTCCATTTGTCTTCATCTGTGATTCTTCTTCATGCTCTTCTTTTGATATTGATGTAGTCGTTTGATTGTCGAAGTAATAGTTCTTCCATTGGATGTGATTATCTTCAACAAAAAAATTATATGTTGATGATGAATTCCTTCTTGACCTTGATGTCTTTGATCATTTGATGTAAAGAGCTCCTTAGTCCTTGTTGATCGACTTCTTTGATCTATCATTGTCTTTAATCTTCAAGTAGTAGCTTCCTTTCTCCCCTTGTTGTTGATGCTCTTTGATTTGATGTTGTTCATTGATGTATTCCTTACTTCATGTGCTTGAACTTCTCTTTAGAAGTGTAGTCCTTGATGTGGTTGACCTTTTCTTCAAATGAGTGGTTGAGTGGTTGTCCTTCTCTTCAAGTGAGTGGTTGACCTTCTCTTCAAATGTGTAGGCTTTGCTTGATGTAGTTGAACTTCAAAAATGTAGTCTTTTCTTCATATGGTTGATCTCATAGACTAATCTTTGCTTCATGTGGTTGATCTCCAAGAGTACCTCCCCTTCGATCTGATAATTGCTTTTTTATGTTTTTAATAGAATATTCCAAATAAAGAAGTATAACAGCTTGATAGATAAGCTCATGATGATGATGATTTGGACCATAGTACATGATGAAGTTTCAAAACAAGTTACAAAGCAACAAAAGGCTTTATCTATGGCTTTTGCCATCTATGCATAACTTTGTCTTGTTGCAAAGTTCAAATGTTGTGGTTTTTCACACTCATCTTGGAGTGAGCATAGCTTTAGAGCAATTCTTTTCCTTCACCTTTTTGATGACTTCTTTTACATAAAGAAATGAAGTTAATCAAGATCCCAGCTTCTTGATCAAAATCCATTTTGATTACACATTCTATGTGTAGAATTAAGTGTTCACACCACTTGTAATGTGTTCAACTATTTTGTTTTACAATGGTTGACATGAGGGGATTTCAATGCTTTTTCTAGATTTTACAAAAGATATAATGATATGATGATATGCAGCCTTTGAGTGACTGCTTATAAATGAGATTCCATACAACTTTGTATATTGACTATGACATAAGTCAAATTGACTTATGCTAGCACATCTAAAGTGCTTTTTGTTTCTTCAAGTGAATGTAGAAATATTTTACCTTGTTTGAGTGTATTGAATACACCTTCATTTTCTTCCTTTGGTGAGGAAGTCTTCTTCTTCATCTTTGCATGTGTTGAATGCACAGTCTTCATCTTCCTATGATAAGGAAGTCTTTGATTTGAGTGTGTTGACTGCACTCTTTTCTTCTTGTTGTTTGATTCTTTAGCTCTTCCCAATCCTTGCTTTGAGCCTTGATTTCCAAGCCTTCTTTGATGATGATGTTCTAATGTCGAGTCTTTGAGCTTCCCTTTTTCATCCTATGCTTTCCTCATAGTTTGATGATGCTAGCTTCCTTTGATGCTGATTCTTCAAGACATTTCTTCACGACCTTTGCCATTGCTTTTGAATCAAATAGTTGCACGTTCATATAAATCCTTCTAGCTTTATCCTTGGAAAGCCACTTTGTGGATTGTATCAAGGAAGATAATCTTCATGCTCCTTGATGCTCCCATATACCGACTTGATCCACAAGAATAGCTTGAAGTTTCTTCAACTTTTTGCACGGTTGACTTTGAAATGAAGTGACCTTGAGTAGAATCAATGTAGAACACATGTAGCACATAGCACATACAACATAAGCTATTGATATAGATGAAATTGTATCTCCAAACTCATCACTTCATAGATGGAATTGGATGCCTTTGTTCAATAAGTGTTGATATACCTGCTTCATTGAAAATAACCAAGTAGGAAGTGTTGAAGAGGATTTTGTCAATAACTATGAGAGGCTTGGAATGACTCTTGATGGCTCAACCTGGCTCTAATGCCTTTGTGAGAGAGTGGAAATGAATATGCGAGAATGTTTGAGGTAAAGATTAACTCCAAGAGTTGCACATAAGTGAAGCATGGTTCCACCTAAACCAGATCATCAAGAAATAAATGAACTTCAATATGATCTTAGTGTACAAAACCTCTTCAAATGTATGTGAACACACTTCATCAAGTAGTTGTCTTTAATCTATACAATGATATGCAGCCGAAAGCATGTTGACTTTATTGTGAAGAGATTAATGATGTGCCACTTGCATCTAATATGTTGAAATGATATAGTGCCACTAGTGTTTGAATATTAATGAAGTGTATACATGTGTATAGTAAGGATGTGTATACATGTGTGCAATTTAAGTAAGGCACACATAGACATAATCAACCCAGATTAATATGAGATACTTTGTCTTTAACTCCAACAATTGACTTCAGTGATTTTGGCAGCGATATAAAAGGCAATGCTAGTGACTATGATGTATCTTGTATATATATCATGCATAGAAATGTCCTTTCGCTACTCAGTAATTATATGCTCTAGGAATAAATGCACATACATAACTGCATATATGAATTCCAATCATACATAATGATCACATATGTTTCTATGAGTATTTTATTATGCTCACTAAGCATCATTCTTATGTGAAAGCATATATGAACCTTTTATATCTTCATATGAAGATGCATACATTCATAGAATATATGAATACAACCATATACATGACTTCCTATAATGGTATCATAGATGTAACATAGATGTACTATGATCAATCTACCACAACAACAATGACTCAATACAGTGATGAAGTAGAAGAAGGGAAGGAACGCCATCATTTACATTGCAACTCTTTCCTTTGCTCATCACATACTCGTGACTCTTCTCCTAGGCCATTCGAGAGTGCTGCCACTCTCAAGACGGAGTCACGACCATGGATTGTTTAGATAATTCAAATACATAGTCATCAGACAAGCTCTGTATGTATGAAGTCGAAATGGAATACTCATCTCAGAAATAAGAACAATGCATCTTTAAACTCTACATGTATGTGTACATCTTCTAAACAACTTTTGTATTGTTGCATGATGATATGGTTATGAGACCTGTATAGATATTGATGCATTGTGCACAAACCATAAATTACAACAGGATGATGATGTACTACATGCACACCAATGCATTAGATATCGCAAAGAATATCTCTCCATCAGATCTATATGTTATTACTATCTCACTTATAATAGAGAGCGGGAGTAATAGAGAGAGAGGGATGTAATGGCATAGACATAGTTGTTGAAGGTGATGTAGATGGTGTTGAAAATTACGATATTCTTCATGTTCCTGTTTGTGCTCCGGTTTCTACTGCACCTACTATAGAGCAATTTTTTTGGGATGGTAGTGATGCTCAATCACATGCATTGATAGACTTGTATGTCAAATGTGCAAGTATTCCTCACATTTGCTCATGCAGAATAGCTAAGGATGCTCGGGATACACTTTGCTTCTACTGTTATTTTGATTATGAAAGGCAATCCAAATGCCTTAAAACTTGAGGAGTTAGTCTCTATTCTATTGCGCGAAGACTAGCCTAGGCAAAACAGGTCCATTATGTGTGTCGTAGATCAAGTTTTCCTAGCTAGTTAGAAGGGCAAAGGTAAATGGAGCTCTTCTACTAGTAAGCAGAAATCTACTAATTCTGCACAATCAAAGAAGAAAGATAGAGATGAGAAGAAAACAGAAAAGCACAAATTGTTTTGAAAATATTTTAAAGGAAATGATCATTTCATCAAGAGCTGTCCAAAATTGGCTGCTAAAGAGGCAAGGAAGAAAGAGGCTGGAATGGTTGTTGCAGAGGCCTTTACATCCAAAATAGAGTTTGCTAATCTTGTATAGAATGAAGAATGGACATTTACCACTATTTGCATTTATGACCCATCTTCTCATGAGTAGTGTATGTCTGCAGTAGACTCAGATGTTTGGTACTTTGATAGTGGGGCAGCCAAACATATTACCTTGCAACAGAGTTTCTTCACTTCACTCGAGTCTTCCCCTACAAGGAATATTATCACATGTGCCAACAACTCCTTTTATCCCATTATGGGAGTTGTTAAGATCATTCTAACTATTGCTGATGGTAGTTC
This sequence comes from Ceratopteris richardii, assembly GCA_020310875.1. Lineage (NCBI taxonomy): Eukaryota > Viridiplantae > Streptophyta > Polypodiopsida > Polypodiales > Pteridaceae > Ceratopteris > Ceratopteris richardii. The sequence goes on from CM035436.1 coordinate 89,500,276, forward strand.
TTTTACATTGTCGGATGTTTTGTTTGTGCCACGGATCAAGAAGAATCTGTTATCAGTTTTGGCTTTAGCCAAGATTGTCTTGGTTGTGAAATTTGTTGATGACAGATGTGCAATTCATGATTTGTTAAATGGCAATGCCATTATTGCTTTTGGCATTTTATGTCCTTGGTTGTATAAGCTAATAGACTATGAAAAATCTATGAATGATTCATCATGCGTAGTACACGATTCTCAGGCTATGGCAGATGTAAAGCTTTGGCATGCATTCTTCGATCATCCAAATTTTACTAGCCTCCTACATAGCTAGAAATCTGAAATGGTGTCCTCTTTGACCAAACTTAAGGCACTAGGTAAACATGTTTGTTAACGGTGTACTTTCGGTAAAATGTAGCATTTCTCGTTCCCAAAAGATGGTTTAATTCGAGCTACTTATAAATTGTAGCTTGTTTATAGTGATGTCTTTGGTCCTATGTACACACCCTCTTTTGGAAACTATCTTTACTTCATGACTTTCTTTCATGATTTTTCCACGCATGCATGGGTATATCCATTGAAAGCAAAGTCCAAAGTGTTTATGTGCTTCAAACGGTTTTTGGTTTTGGCTAAAAGTTTGTCAGCATGTAAAATAGGCACCCTCTTTTCTGATTGAGGGAGGGAATATATGTCTTCTGATTTTAATGCATTTCTGGCTGACCATGGTATAAAGCATCAGTGTATAGTGTCATATACACCTCAAAAGAATGGAGTTTCTGAACAGAAGAACAAGTCACTCATGGAGATGGCGAGGTGTATGGTGAAGAGTCAAGATTTACCACATAATTTCTGGCTTGAGGCCTATTACTCCAGATGAGGCTTGGCATGGTCGCAAGCCATCTATTGCTCACCTATGTGTTCTTGGTTATCTGACATATGCATTAGTGCCTGAACAACAATGCAAAAAGTTGGATGATAAAGCATGGAAATGTATTTTTGCTGGGTATAGTTCTAAAAGCAAAGGCTATCATCTGTATTATCCATGGAATAAATGCATTTTGGTTAGCCGTGATGTTGTTTTTATGGAAGATGCTATTCAACCATTACTTTCATGTACTAAGGAGACATATGTTAGCTCCAAAGACATGTATGATACTTGCTGCCTCTTTTTACATGTGGAAAGCCTAGTGCTAGTCCTAATGAGGCAACTTCTTAGCCTTTAGAGGTTTCATGTGGTGATGTAGATCATTCCATTTCTAATGATTTACATGATGCATTTGTTGATGAGAGAGTTAATATGAGGAGGCAAAGACCATGGCAAAATGGTTGGTGCAGACTTTGCATGACAACAAATTAGATGCACCTCTATCATATCATAGTCGTTCAGGCTCTCATAGTGCCTCTTTGCATCAGATTGCTATGTTATGGCTGCCTCTAGTCTCTGTGATGAGAATGAGCTTGTTTCCTTTTGATGAAGCACAAAATTTTAAAAATTGGATGGTTGCTATGCAATCAAAATATGATTCTATCGTGAAAAATGATATCGACTCTTTATGTGACTTGCCTCCTGGCAAGAAGGTCATTGGCACTAAGTGGGTATACAAGCTCAAGCATAAGCGTCATGGAACGGTTGACACATATAAGGCTAGGCTTGTTGCAAAGGGGTATGCTCAGGAAAGAGGCATTGATTTTGATGAGACCTTTGCTCCTACTTTCCAAATGAATAATTTTTGTAGCATATATGCACTTGTAGCTCATCATGGTTGGAATGTACATTAGTTGGACATCAAAATTGCATTTTTGAATGGTGACTTGCATGAAGAAGTGTATGTTTTTCCACCCTGTGGATTTGTGTAGAAAGGGCATGAAAACCAAGTGTGCAGGTTGAAAAAGTCATTATATGGTTTGAGGCAAGCACCACGTTCTCGGTATGAAAAGATACATGCCTATCTAATTGCACATGGTTTTGAGAACAGTCTGACTGAGAGCACCTTATATGTTAAGCATGCAAATGATATGCTTCTGATTATTGTTGTGTATATTGATGACGTGCTTCTCACTAGTCCTCATGAGAAGCATATTGATGATTTTAAGGCTGATTTGCATGCCTCATTTGAGATGTCAGATTTGGGCTATTTGCATCATTATTTAGGCATTCATTTTGCGCAAGTTGATGGCCAAATATCTTTGTGAAAAATGAAATATATTGACACATTATTGCAATGCTTTGGCCTTGAAGCCTGTAAACACATTGCCGCTCCCATGGAGATAGGTTTATGGTTGAGTCTTCATGATGCTGGAGATGCATTTGATGTTTTTATCGATTAACAGGCTAATGGATGCTTGATTTACTTATGCATTAGTCGGACAAATATTCAGTTTTCTATCTCATAGATGAGCAGATTTATGCATTGCCCAAGTGTTAAGCATTGGTAGGTGGTTAAGTGCATCTTTTGCTACTTGAGTGGTACCCAACTACTTGGATTGATTTATCCCAAGGGGGGATCAGGACTGCCAGATTTACATGCTTTTTCTAACTCTATATGGGCTGGTTGGTATGACACACGTGTGTCCACTAGTGGTTTTTGCTTCATGCTTGGTAGCTCATGCATATCTTGGCTGAGCAAGAAGCAGCCTACTGTAGCCACGTCTAGTTGTGAGGCTGAGTATAGGGCAGTTTTCATAGTGATTGTTGAGTGTGTGTTATGAATGATTTGGGTATTGGTGAGTCTTTTGTCACCACCATCTTCACTAACAGTCAGAGCACATTAGCGGTTACAAGGAACCCTGTACTGCATGCTCGCATTAAGCATATTGAGGTGCATTATCATTATGTTAGGGAGAGGTTCTCTGCTGGAGAGATCAACTTGGCATATGTGCCCACCTAGGTGAACATTGCAAACCTTTTCGTGAAGGTTTTTTTTAGGGAGAAGTTTGAAGCTTTTTGCAAAGCTTTGGGCTTAGTTCCTTTTGTGGATTGATTCCACATAGCTTGGCACTTCCTTATACATGAGTAAGAACTCCTTGTTCACAGCATCACTCCTAGGGGGGATTTTGTTGATATAATTAGGTACTGATTTGTGTGAACACACTAAGACCGCCTAGGTACTTTTTTCCCTCTTTAGGAGGTTTTTTTCCCAGGATTGTATATATGCCTGTAGCCCTAACGGGTCACTTATCTTTGTACATTCTAGTGGTAATACATTCAATATTGTGTGTTGTGCTCCAAGCGTCTTCTTCTTCTTCCTTGTGCTGATTGCATACTTCCCTAGACCTCGAACTCCAACAATTGGGTACCACTCAAGTAGCGAAAGATGCACTCAAGTGCATGCTCACACTTGACACATAGGCAATGCATAAACTAGATCATATGTGAGATAGAAAAATAAAGATCAGACCAAGTAATGCATTAGTAAACCAATCATCCAACAACTTGCTGATAGAGAGCAATACCAAATGATCTCCATCGTCATGAAGACTCAACCCTAAACATGTTTTCATAGGAGTGGAAATAGGTTGCAATCTTCAAGACCATAACACTGCAATAATGTGTATGTATACATTTTTTACACAAAGCTATTCCCCCATCAACTTGCATAAAGTCAATGCCCAAATAATGATGTAAATGCCCTAAATCTAACATCTCAAAAGAGGCATGCAAATCAGCCTTAAATTCAACAATATGCTTCTCATTAAGACTAGTGAGCAGCATGTCATTAACATATACAATGATGATAAGATGTACATCATCAACATGCTTAACATATAAGGTGCTCTCAGTTTGACTATTCTCAAAACCATGTGCAAGCAAGTAGGCATGTATCTTTTCATACCAAGTATGTGGCAGTTGATTCAAACCAGATAATGCCTTTTTCAACCTATACACTTTGTTTTCATGCCTATTCAATTGAAAGCCATGGGTCTTAAATACATAAACTTCTTCATGTAAGTCACCATTTAGAAATGCAATTTTAATGTTCAACTGATGTACACTCCAACCATGACTATCTGCAAGTGCACAAATGCTATGAACGGCAGTCATTCGGCATGTGGGAGCAAAGGTATCATCAAAATCAATGCATCTCTCTTGAGCATAACCTTTTGCAACAAGCCTAGCCTTATATCTACCAAATGTTCCATTAGGTTTACATTTCAACTTGTATACCCATATAGTACCAATGGCATTTTTTCCTAGAGGTAAATAAAATAAAGATCAAGTAACATTCTTCATAATAGAATCATATTTTGATTGCATAGCCATCCAATTTTTTGACTTTTGTGCTTCATCAAAAGAAATTAGCTCTGTCTCATCGCAAAAACAGAGGCAATCATTTCATAACAGTCTGATGCAAAAGAAGCACTATGAGAGCTTGAATGAGTAGAATATGATAGAGGTGCATCTAATTTGCTATCTGTCAAATTTTGCACCAGCAATTTAAGCATAGTTTTTGCCTCCTCTATAGCATTTCTCTTATCAACAAGTGCATCATGTAAATCTACATAAAAATGAAATGATATGCATCATCATGTAGAACTTGTAAAGGCTACGAAATTGCCTTATTTGGATTAGCACTTGATTCTCCACCTCTAAAAAGAGGCAGCAAAGTGTTGTACACAACTTGAAAGCTAACTGAAGTCTCCGTGGTACATAAAAATACTGGCTGAATTGCATCTTCCATGAAAACAACATCATGGCTAACCAAATGCACTTAGTATGTGGATGATACAAATGATATCCTTTGCATTGTAGCCAACAAAAATACATTTCACTTTTTCATCATCCAATTTCTTATGTTGTTGTTTAGGCACTAATGCATATGCTAGACAACCAAAGACATTCATATGAGCAATAGATGGCTTGCAACCATGATAAGCCTCATATGGAGTAATAGATTGCAGTTCTTGGTGGGATATCTCTTAAGTACATATGTTGCACACATGGCAGCCTCAAGCCAGAAGCTATGTGGTAAAGCATGAACTTTGGCCATACACCTCACAATCTCTATGAGAGACTTGTTCTTTCTTTCAGCAACTCCATTTTGTTGAGGTGTACATGGAACCATACACTGATGTTTTAGCCCATGCTCAACCAGAAATGCATTAAAGTTAGAAGCCATGTATTCCCTTCCTTGATCAGAATGGAGGGTTTCAATTTACATGCTCACAGATTTTCAACCATAACCAAGAACTCATTGAATCACATAAACACTTTGGAATTTTCTTTTAATGGATAGACCCATGCATGCTTGGAGAAATCATCAATGAAATTCACAAATTGAAGGTATTTCCCAAACAAAGGTGTCTACATAGGACTTGAAACATCACTATGATCAAGTTGCAATTTATGTGGAGTTCGAACTGAACCATCTTTAGGGAAGCAAAGAGGACACCATTTCAAATTTCTATAGGTGGAGCAAACTAGAAAAATTAAATGATCCAAGTGTGCATGCCAAAGTTCTGTATCTGAGATAGCTTGGGAATCCTAAAGTGCACATGCTAAATCATTCACATATTTTGCGTAGTCTATGAGCTTATAAAGAGCACTACATAAAATTTCTGAAGCAATGATAACATCCCCATTTGAGATCAAGCACAAGTCTTAGCGAGTGCTAATGACACATGGAAATATGGTAGCTACCATTACATGGATCTCAAAAATCATCCTAGACCTAGGTTTGGACAATGTTTATATTTGGCATATTTACCTCTTTCTCATGTCCTAGAGCATGCTATTGAGCATGCTATGCATGCTTCTAGGAGTTGGTATATGGTATGGTACTCCCCTAACATTGACAAAGACATCAAATAAAATCAAGAAAGGCTCAAAAGGTGATGCCTCTAGATTGGGACCTGCACTTGTGATTGCTATCCTAGCTATTCTTGATTATGTTAGGGATGGAGTGCAGAAGACTCTAGATTTCAAAAGGGGCATTTCTAAGAAACTTTTGGAGATCACCTATAATAGGAGACTAGCAGCCATGGAAGTAAGTTGATTTGGTGCTCGAGTCCTTGAGAAGCTTTTCTAGGATGCCCTCATCTTTAAGAAAAATCAAAGTTGTACTTGGTGCACATCCATAGAATGCTTTCTGGTGGTGCTCCACTTTATGGTAATACACAAAGTTTAATCAACATTTGCATGGGTGCCCCAATTTTCCAAGGGTATGGTTTGATAGAGACATGTGCTGGAGTAACTTCTTCTGAATGCTATGAGAATTTAATTGATTGGGAAGAAGGAGGCTATGGAATAATAGATAGTCTGATGTGAAGAGGTGAAATAGTGAGTGGTGGCCATATTGTGACTCCAAAATATTTTAAGAATCCAGGAAAATCAGATGGTCTACATGGTGGATGAAACTAATATGAGGTGGTTAGATACTGGTGATATCAACCAGTTCCATCGAGATGGCCGCATAGAGAGCATTGATCAGAGAAAGGATATTGTGAAGCTTCAACATGGTGACTATGTATCCCTTGGAAAGGTGGAAGCAGCTCTCATTATCACCCCATATGTGGATAATATAATGACGCATGCAAATCCTTTCCATAACCATGATATTGAACTTGTAGTCCTGTTAGAAGAGGTGCTCAAAGGATTTTCTCAGGCCAAAGGTATCTAGTTTGAGAGCTTTGAGGACTTTATAAAAGGGATGAAGCAATGAGGGAGGACCTTTAGTCACTGCAAAAGATAGGGAAAACTGCACATTTGTAAAATTTTGAGCTACCAAAAAAGGTCAAATGAGGTGATCATGGGTTCCTTTCGCTTTCAAAATCTACTTTTCTTGATGCCTTTGCACCACAGAATCCCATAATGTTTGTAGATGTGTGTATGAATCACCAACATAGAATTTTTCCCTATGGAAGTGTGCATTCATCACTCAAGAAGACACTCACATTGGAACACTCACGTCATAGGAGACTAACAAGTGTTTGAAGGAAGTGATGCTTATAGAGGTAGGGATATTTGTGCATGTGTTTCATGGTGGTGCATTTTGTAGAAGGTTTAAAGATCATGGTAGAGGTGAAGCAAGAAAGCTTCTTTGCAACTTTTCTTTTGCATCATAGAGGAGCTTCTTAGATGCTCAGCTTGATTCATGGGATAAAGAGATACAAAAAGGGAGAACAAATATCTATATTGGTGTTACTCTAAATGCACAAATGATGATAGCTACTTGCTTTGTGGAGATGGTGGAGATGTACTTTGTTGAGATTTCTGTTCCTCAACTTTCCATCCCCCTACTTATAACTTGTTAATGTTCCTGAAGGAGAGTGGTATTGTCCACTATGGTGATGTTGAGTATGCAAGGGCAGTGATGGCTTCAAAGAGTTGGAATTTTGTAAGCAGTGTGAGCATAGATATCATGTAGTTGGAATTTTGTAAGCAGTGTGAGCATAGATATCATTTTTCTTGTCTGAAAGAGAATCTGATTGTTTTTTAACATCCCTTCATGTGTGGGGATTCTTGTAAGAAGATCTACTCCAGCCTAAGAAATTTTATTGGAATCTCACATCCGCTTGGTTGAGGCTTCTATTGGACTTTGCTGCAATGTAGTGAGGAGCCACAAGTTGAGGATCTTCAGCCAACCATAGAGGTCAACCGCGAGCTTGCAATTACTCTTCTTGTCTTGAAAGAGTGTTTCAACCTAATGAGTGATCCATGGACAAATATCGAAGTATGCAATATTGAAGAGTGTCAATGTGGAGTATGCAAGGGCAGTGATGGCTTCAAAGTTGGAATTTTGTAAGAAGTGTGAGCATAGATATCGTATTTCTTGTTTGTAAGCAAATCAGATTGTTTTTAAGCATCTCTTCATGTGTGGGGATTCTTGCAAGAAGATCTACTCCAGCCTAAGAAACCTTAGTGGAATCTTACATCCACTTGACGGAGGTATCTATTAGACTTTGCTACAATATAGTGAGGAGCTATAGGTTGAGGATTTGCTATCAGCCATAGAGGTCAACCACAAGCTTGCAGTTACTCTTCTTGTCTTGAAAGAGTGTTTCAAACAGATGAGTGATCCATAGAAAAATATTGATATGGTCACTCATGCAGCATACAGTTAGCGGTCAAAATTCAGTCGGTTGAATTATGCTGGATTTTATATAGTACTTTTGGAGAAGGATAATGAGATAATTTTAGTAGCCTCTATAAAGGCTCGAACTTCATGGAGCACATTAATTTCATACACCTTTAAATCTTGTAACCTTCGGATAGGTAGTGATATAGTGAGAAAATCGTATAGGATTGCATGTGCATGGACGGTTGGGTCTCATTCCAGATTTGCAGATTCTATTTCTGCTTGCATCAGTCCCTTGTATGGCTAGGGGATGAACTCCTCTGACATTTTACCTATACCAAAAAGAGCTTTGCATCGCACTTGTCTCCCGCTATGTCCTAGTTTCTCTCCCCACATTATGAATGTCTGACAGGGAGATATCTAAAGAGGCTCCTTATCAGATAATCAATGATCTACTACCTAAGCTTGCAGGAAATCGTCCTCTCCGCTCATACTTTGAAGACTCTATACTCTTGCCTTGGTGCTGAATCCAAGTCTCCTTCTCTAACTATGAATTCGGAGATATTCACGAAGAAAAAAATGTGCAACAATCAGTACCGGAAGAGTACAAATTAGCTTCTTATGCGCGAGTTGCCTTTCTAGAGGCTACTTAGGGATAATGCTCAAATCTACCCTCGGTTTATTGCAACTCAGAGGGGGTGGCGTCCTGCAATAGGGTGTAACCACGTGAGAGATAGGTAGGAGGTGGGAGAAAAATGCACAATCCTACCCACAATGGCAGGGAGCTGGTGGTTACAACTCATGTTCATCACATATTGCTGCTCTGAGTTGGCTAAATGTGAGGGTTGTGCACTTGTAGAGTGAAGTGAATTAGACACAAAATGGTTCACCAAAATTTAAGGCAAGAGAAAGTGTATAGAGAGAGAGAGAGAAGAACGCAAAGGTGGAGGAAAAAGTGAACTTGGAAATTTATAGAGAAACAAAAACAAAGACTTCACCCAAACAAAAATCAATTGAAATTGAAATTGAGAAGTCTCAACTTATCTTTGTGGGTGCACAATTGGGAAATTGTTCTAGGATGCTCTATGTTGCAATTAATCCAAAATGTGAATGGTTTGTGAGTATTGATGTGGAGCCCTTTATTTGTGAACAAACTCTTCCTAAAAAGTGTGATTTTTGCATTGTTTGGGCATGATTGAAGAAAGTATGTTTGTGGATGAAGTATGCTATGAGAAAATGTTCTATGTTTTGGATTGTATGAATGAATATGTCATGTTAGGTTCCCTATGGCTCATAAAATATAGGGAAGAGGAAAGAGCCTTGATTTATGAAAACTTTGAAATGCTTCCTACTCATTATGTATTTGTTGATGTTAATATGCCTCCTCATTGTAATCAATGTGGTCATGAGCATTTGCTTGTTGAGTGTCCATATCATCCACATAAACGCTCCCATATAAGTGAAAGCAATGTTCATAAATATGATTCACATATTGAATTAAAGGAAAATTACTCACCTCACTGATTTACTTGAGTCATAGGAATCTTTGAAGAATGGAGAAATGGAGGACTTCAAATGCTTGGAGGATGTGGAAGGGCCCTCCGCTCTTCTAAGTTTGGAATCTTCTCATGAGTCCATGAGCACGGATGGTCTACACTTTGATCATCAATATGGAGATAATAGGTTACTTTGTACCAATACTATGGAAGATAATGTGCCTTCTATGGTAAATCATGAAGATCTGTTCCTCATTTATAACTCTAGAGATTTTACATGTAATAAGGAAGAATCTATTGACGAATCTCTAGATCAATCCCAAACCGCATATCCTAGTAATCCATTGAATAATAATGTTATATGGATAGAGGATCACTTAGACCTTATCTCACTAGTATTTGATCTCGTGAACAATAGTAGTATATCTTGTTAAGCAAAATCAATCCAGAGGATAGAAACACTTTGTTGAAATCCCCATGTCAAGATGATTTTCCCCTTGAGAATCACATAGAAGGCCCAAAAGACCCTTACATCAAGAATAAGAAAACCCATTTTCCTTGTAATGGCAAGCAAATTTGGGTGGGCAAACAATCAATTAGAGCCCAACCAAATTGCACTATGATATGGGTACCAAAGAGATCCCTTGTACAAAATCAACCGATAAAAAAAAAATCCATAATCCATGGTCTATGCCCATCACACCTTATTTTCTAGAAAGGCTACTTCCAACTAAAGGATCTAAAGTAATCAAGCCAAAACTCAAACAAGATCCTAAAAACAACTTCATATCTAGGAAAGCAAAGCAAAGACATATTGGCGGCCTAAAACCTCTTCGTGCGGTATCGATGGATGTCAAACCCAACCTAGCCCAACGCATAGCATATGTTCAAGATGCACATCAAGTATGCACAGGAATAGGGCCTCATCCAAAGGCCAAGCATTGAGCACCTTAAGTTTAGCAAGCACAAAGAGGGCACATGTACATACATTGTGAAAAAATGCTTTTTATTTTTCTTTTTTCACGATGGTGGATAAAGGTATCATCCATTGCAATGGTTTATGTAAAGGAAAAGACTCTTGGAGTTTCACAATTCGAGAAAGTCTCATCATTGCCTTACCCTTGAGCACTTTTCTCAAGATTCATCTTATTTTGCACCATTGTTTTTTGTATGCATTTTTTAGAGTATGCATAAGATAGGGTCTCATCATAAGACCGTGCATAAGCACTTTTTTGTTTACCACCCATACACCCTTAGTACCCACTCATGCACATGGACTAAGAAGAGATAAATTGATTTCATCTATATGTATCTATCATCTATATCCCATAATTATATCCTCATCCATTATCCATATTTCATCTTCTACATTCCCATTGGAAGAAAAAGAGAAAGTAAGATAAAAGAAAAGATGCTTTACGATTTTCATATTGATTTATCAATATGTTCCATGCTTCATAAGCCATGGTAATATGCTAAATGATAGTTCGAACAATATCATTCGTAATTGTAACTAGAGCACAAAGTGAATCTATGTTTATATATTTCCAATCATGTAGAAGATCAATAATATGGGGAATCATTTGACCACAATTATTTGGATCATTTGTTTCTTGGGGATCATGACCAATCTGAATAATAGTCTCTAGAAGCTCATATGAATCAAGGATAGAAGTGATTTTAAGCTTCCATTAAAAGGTGCAATTCATACCATCAAGCTTACCTTCCACGAAGTTTGGTGTTCGTATCCACAACCTTGGGATGACTAAAGTCATTGTTGCTCTTGCTTGTGCTCCACCTATTTGTGTTGATGAACCACCTTGATTCCTATTCATAGATCATGACCCATCACTTGACATTTTCTCTCTTTTGTTGTTGAGAACCCTATAACCTCTCCATTTCTACTTCTACACCAATCATAGGCTATTGATCTCTGATACTATGTTAGAAATACTACCATGGTATGATAGTCCAATAGATAGAGTTGAGGAAAACCACAAATAAGGAGAGACACAGATTGAGAGATACATAACTCAAATTCTTAAATTGCCAAGAATAATGTAGCTACAAAGGTGGTGTTGTCCACTAGTGCACTCCCAATATGGAGCTTAGATGGTGATCTAGACAAACTCTGGATGATAGGGTTGATGGAGTATACCCACTCCTAGTTGTAGAAGAAGAATGATAGGCCCTTCCTAGCACCAAATAGCTCACTACCATAGTCCACCAAAAATTGAATTGCTCTCTGGGCCTAAGGATTGAACTTATGAAATTTTGCATAGTAAAAATAACCTCTCTAATCTTTCCAAAAAGCCATAGATCACTCAATTTTGAGAATGTGACCTATGTCAACCTCCTTGCACAAGACATACCAAAATCTGCCCAAACAGATAGCTATCACTTATGTGTACTGTCAGCGGCCGCCAGATTGGAAATGTATAACTGAATCTTGTTCGCACGAGTGAAAAGTTGTTACAGACAGTTTGTAAAAGTTATATAAATCAAAGAAAGACGCGCCAGTGACGTTCTGTGGTGGATCACCAGACTATCTGTTTGGGTGACTGAGCGGGGCGTTACTGTAGTGTTTGTTTGCATAATTTCAAGTATTCTGAGTTTTATGTTCGCCTCTTGTCTTGTCTACCGTCGACATCTGTTCTGTTTGTTAACTTTATAGACGTTCGAGAGATCACCAGACTGTCTGTCTGGGTGATTTGTCTGTAGCGTTACTATGTGTCGAGTTGATTAATTCAGAGTATCTTGTCGAATTTCTGAGTATTCTGTGTGTATTTGTGTTTGGTATGTTGTCTGTTGGTATCCGTTGCGGTTGTGAGTCTCAACTAGTTCGTGTATCGGGTTGTCTCTTTTCTTGAAATGTTCTACAAATGTGTGGCGAAGTCCGTGCATTTGTGGTAGCTCTTCTGTTATTCGGGTTGTATTAAGTTGTCTGTAGTATCGAGGTCCAGGTTCATACGAAAAAGTTTAAACGACAGTCAGATTTCTTGGGTTGCGTACTAAAGCTTCAGCACGGTGTATCTGAATACTTGGATTCGCTGTGTCTTCGGACATTGGTTGGGTTGTGGTATCCATTCGGTAAAGGTTGACGATTACTCTTGTTTCTGGTATTTTCAGTAAGTTTTGTGCAGATGCTACATAGTATCTGAACGTATTCGGTACAAGTGGCTGAGCTAAACTGTGACTGTAATGTCTAAGTACAACAGAGTATTGATAGAGCCCTCTGCATCAGTATATTGTTGTGTGTAAGTAGTTAGTTTGGGAACTAAGTATAGGGCCTCTGTCTAACAGACCCCTTCCACTCCCAAGAACCCAAGAACCGCTTAAATGCACTTCTGATAGTTAGAATAACAACGTTTAACATTGGCGCCGTCTGTGGGAAGGTAGCACTAGATCAGATTGTTGCAAACCAGTTGTGGAAACGTGACTGTAAATTGTAAATCGACAGTAATAGTACGCGATAAGTACAAAAGATGATACATGTTGGTTACTCGATCCGATGAAACGTATCCAAAGAACGGCCAGCCTAGGGTACTTAATTTACTAAGGACGACTCCGGGAGGTAGAAGTACAGCTAGTTCTAACCCAGTTGTCAAGAAAGTAAAGAACGTTAGTAGTGATTCTGGTCATATTCCGGTGGAACGTGCTACGCCTCTCGTAAATTCCAGTACGATTTTGGCACAGTCTGTCGAAATTATAGTAAATCCAGAATCTACCAGGACGCAGCCTGAAGTTAGTTTAACAGCATTGGGTAAAGATTCGAATTTGTTTACGATTAGAAACACCTTAACCAAAGAAATTAGTGAAGGAGAAAAAGCACCTTGTTTTGGTGAAGATTCGACACATTCCGGTGATACTTTGGTAACAACTGCTGAAAGATCGCAGTTTTCCAGTGACGGTTTACCATTTTTTGGTGAATCTTTAGCCCAGTCACCGCTATTGGGAGTAAGCTTCCCTACATTTGACATCAAGCAGGAAGGTAGCTTGTTCGAAGTCAAGATTTGAAACATACTGAATAAGATTATCGAACCGGAAAGTGCACAGGCCGACGATACAGATTTCGATAGTTCAGATATTCAGCCCCGGGATACAAAAGATAGCCACGATACAACCATCAACACGATGAACGGGCAACAACAACAATAGCAGCAGCAGCAGCATCAGCAACAACAACAACTATGCCCTCCCAGGCCGACTCCAACAGGAGTAACGTACACCAAATTTGGTGGATTCCCCGGAGATGACCCAGATGCTCATGTACGCACATTTGAGATAAGTTACGCAGTGCTCAACCATCCACCTGATCCGGCGTATAAGGCTATTGTTTTCCAATCGACATTGGTTAACGAAGCAGCTAGATGGCTTACAGAATATGATATTAATCATTTCGGCACCTATGAAGCAGTAAGGGATGCCTTTTTGCAGAGACTCAGGCTAAAGAAGAATCCAGCCGAAAATTTTGACTACCTGCAAAACAATAGACAGAAGATAAATCAAGCAGTACAGGAATACGCCACTCTATTTAGGACTCATTTGAGGCAGTTACCACCAGCATATGCCAACCTACCAGATGACGTTATCACTCAATGGTTTATCAATGGATTGACTCCGCAACTTAAACAGATTATGATCATATGCTGTGTAGGAGCTATGACGCTAGATGCAGTGGTTGCAATGGCTGGTTGCAATGGCTTTGCAGCTGGAAAACAAGGTTGGAGGATTTACAAAAGATCTGGAGTGGTTAAAAGCAAATAGAAATATCACCGAAGACCCGACCAGACAGATGTACTGCACTACATGCAAGAATTCAGGCCATACTAGTGCCACTTGTGCACTTAATCAATTGTTTTGTGCTATCTGCAACACTACCGGACACACAACCGAAAACTGCGCATATAACGCCAAAGTACAGGGACCAGCAATTGTCAATGCAATTATACAGGAACCAGGGCAGCCAGCCAATCACTATGTACCCCCGCAATTGAGAAACAACCAGCAACAAGGTTATCGAAATTACAGAGGACAGAGAAATAATAACTACAATGCAAACCGCTGGCAGACCGGACAAGCATCGAAAAATCCCAATTTGCCACCACCACGCTGTCATTTTTGTGGTGAATTTGGTCACATTAGAAGATTTTGTAAGGATGCAGCTGACTATGATCAGAGGAAGAAAGAACATCAAAACCCAATGGCTAATATGGTACAAATCACACCAGTAGAAACGCACGTTGTAGTAATTCAGACCCGATCCGGTAAACAACTACAACCAGTAGCAGAAATATTTGAACCAGGCATACGTGAACAACAAAGGATGTATGATAAAGCTAGTCAATGGACCACCGCAGAACCTCCAGTGTTCCGAGATCCTATTCCGGTGACCCGGACTCCGTTAACCGAGGAAGGAACACAACAACAGGATTCTAATTCAGCAGCAGGCACATCATCTTTAGCAGGTGCATCATCTTCAGAATCTGTGGAAAATACAATCCAATCACAAAAAGCCTGGGAAACTTTATCTAAAGCATCCATCACTCTTCCTCTGGGCCAATTACTTGCACTAGTACCAAGAGTTCGACCACAATTCCAACAACAGTTCAGTCGTGTGCCTTCTTGCATTCCAGCAACAGCAACAGTGCAACCGGAACCTGATTCTACGATCGATCATTCAATTCCTTTAATTATGGTATGGTATAAAAATCATAAAATCACACAGGTACTAATTGATGGAGGATCTGGTGTCAATATTGCTACTGCTGCACTATGTAAAAAGTTAGGGTGTGTTGAGAGTGATGGATGGATGCACTCAGGAAATCAGTTGGTGCTGCAAAACCTGCTTCACACCTGCCCTCTTTTCTTTCCAGATATGCTTAGTACACAAGCTTAGCTTCCTAATGACATAAAGAGACCATATATGTACTTTGGAAATGATTTGGGTAATGACCAAATCAAAACAGATAACTTGGTACTTCACAAATCAAGCAAAACCTTCTATTCCTGTAATGATACCTGCTCAGACTTTTACTCAGTGTGTCCAGCACACTTAAAATTGGAACAATTCCTTTTGGGAGTATCAATATACCTTAGTAAGCTACCAATCACAAGTTGAATCACTTCAATTGATAAACTATGCACTGAGAAATAAGTTTAGCAAAAATATAATCACACCCGACTTTTCAGGAACTCTGCAGACAAATACCAGTGTGCACCTCGATTCGATTTTCTCCCAAATGGCTGAATGAAATCCTTTGAAATTTTGTATGCTTGTAGTAGACTTTGAGCTGGTTCCAATGAGCTATAGAACACTTGATTTGGTTCAGTAGATCCAGAGAAATGCCCTGATGAAGTTGACAGACTTGGAGTAGGTGACTCAGACAAAACAGAGATGATGAATGTATACTTCTATTGATGTATGTGTTTGTACAATCTCATTAGCTTGCCAAGCACAGCTAAATGAGGTATTGTGGTGTTGGCTATGAAGTAACCTTCACACACAATGAGTTACAATAAAGTTTTGCCTCGGGGAGTGAGCTAGAGTGAGAGTGTAACCCGCGACTTTTTCACTACATCATTTATAGGAGTTTGATCTTCATTTGAATTTGAAATTCAAACTTAGGCTCCCTTGAATCTCTCCTCTAAAAGTAGGGAGATATTCTCTCCATCTCAACATTCATATTTCCACGACTCTAGTGGTAGGTGGATGACTTAAAGTGATTACAAACAAATGATAAGTCACTTAGACTTTTACAAGGGGTAAAGTAGTAAGAACATATAAACATATGTTCACATGAGCCTTGCTTTGAATGAAGCCTTGATAAACCTTTATCCATGCTAATCTTCCAAAAGTCCAAGGGTCCAAGCCAATGTGTGTAGGCTTGTTTTGCACCAACAGCTCCCCCTCAAGCCAAACACTTTGGCTTAAGTCTTCTTCTTCATTCTTCAATCACTTCCTGTAGTCCAATCATAGACTTGAATCTGCATAGCTTGTTTCCATCCAATGCCTTTGTAAGTAAATCTGCACATTGCATATTAGTAGAAACATAGGTCAATTGTATATCTTTACTTAGCAATTTCTCTCTCACATAGTGGTAATGAACCTCTATGTGCTTTGTTCTGGCATGATAAATTGGGTTTGCTGCAAGATGAAGAGAGCTAGTGTTGTCTCCAAATATGATAGGTGGTCTTGTGAATAGACCTAACTCTGTATATAGAAGCTTCAACCAAATAGCTTCTTGAGTAGCATTTGCAAGTCCTCTATACTCTGCTTCAGTGGATGACAATGCCACTGTAGGTTGCTTCTTAGCTGACCAAGAGATAGGCTTATCCCCTGCAAAACAAATATAACCTGAGGTGCTTCTCCTATCATCCTTGCATCCTGCCCAATCTGCATCTGAGTAAACCTTTATGTCAATATCTGATGTATAAGGAAAATACAAACCATGACTTTGAGTTCCTTTGAGGTACTTCAAGGTCTTCTTAGCTGCCTCTAGATGAGGTACTCTAGGTTTGTGCATGAATTGACTAAGCACACTTACTCCATATGCTATGTCAATTCTAGTCAAGGTAGCATAGTTCAAACTACCCACCATACTTTGATATCCTGTAATGTCTTTGATTTCTTCTCCTTCATGAGCACTTAGCTTTTGATTAACCTCCATTGGAGTAGTAGATACCTTGGCATCCTGCAAACCAAACTTCTTGACCATATCCTGTACATACTTCTTTTGAGTAATGTAGATACCTGAATTTGTATAGATCAATTCAAGACCTAGGAAATATTTTAGTAATCCAAGATCACTTATCTTGAATTCTTTCATCATCTGTCCTTTGATGTGTCTAATCCCATTGACATCATTACCTGTAATGATGATGTCATCTACATAGACACATAAGTAGATTACCTCTGTACTACTTCTCTTTATGAATAGGGAAGTATCTGCCTTGCTCATTACAAATCCTTGGTCTTGGAGGTAGGTGGTCAATCTGTAGTTCCATGCTCTAGGTGCCTGCTTCAAACCATACAGAGCCTTCTTCAATTTACAAACATAATGTATCTTTCTTGGATCTTCATAGCCAGGTGGTTGTGACATGTAGACTTCTTCATATATCCATCCATTTAGGAATGCATTCTTCACATCCAATTGGTACATGTTCCAATTCTTGGATGCAGCTACACTCACCAAGACTCTGATAGTTGGCATCTTGGCCACAGGAGAAAATGTCTCCTCATAATCAATGCCTTGGGTTTGTGCAAAACCCTTGGCTACCAACCTAGCTTTGTACCTGTTAATTGTTCCATCTGAATTCTTCTTCAATTTGTAGATCCATCTGGATCCTATTACTTTCATAGAATCTTTCTTGGGTACCAAGTCCCAAGTATCACTCTCTTGGAGGGCTTCTATCTCCTCATTCATGGCTTCTCTCCATTCTGGCTTTGTAATTGCTTCTTCATAGGTACCTGGTTCTTCATTCAACAAATCTTTTGCAAGATATACAGAATGTTTAGTTACAAGTGATGTGTCATACCCAAATCTGATAGGTTTCTTCTTCTCTCTCTGAGATCTTCTCATAGCTTGAGTAGAAGTTTCTGCCTTGTCCTCCAATTGCTTCATCTTCATCTTTCCTTTGGATTTCCAAGCCTTGAACTCTTCAAGGTTTATTGTATCATCATCTGAGCTTGAATCTTCTTGCTGAGTTGGCTCTTCCTTGGTAAGCTTTGGAAAATCTTCCTCCATGTCATAGGGTAGACTCACTTTCCTGCATTCATTCTCATACCATGAGTCATTCTCATCAAATATGACATCTTTGCTTACCTTGAAGCCTTTGTTTGTGGGGTTGTAGAATCTGTATCCCTTTTGATTCAAATCATAACCAATGAAGATACATTTCTCTGCCTTTGGGTCTAGCTTTCCTCTTACCTGTGAGGGTATATGCACATATGCTATACATCCAAAGATTTTGCAATGATCTAGAGAGGGTCTCTTACCATGCCAAGCTTCATATGGAGTCATGCCATCAAGTGATTTGGATGGCAACCTATTGATGAGGTAAGTGGCAGTGGACACACTCTCTGCCCATAGGTAATTTGGCAACTTTTTTTCATTGAGCATAGACCTAGCTGTTTCCACTATAAGTCTATTCCTTCTTTCTGCTACCCCATTTTGTTCAGGTGAGTACCTTGTAGTGATCTCCCTTTTGATGCCTCTTTCCTGCAAGAAATCTTCAAACTCATTGGAGAAGTATTCTCCTCCACCATCTGACCTTAGCCTCTTCAAGCTTCTACCTGTTTGATTCTCAACAAGTGCAAGATACCTCTTGAAACAATTAAACACTTCATCTTTATGCTTCATAAAATATAAAATGGTCCACCTGCTATAGTCATCAATGAGCTGTCAAACTGCTTTTGATCGTCTAAAGGGATTACTAACACAAGTTCCAATCTTACAGCCTCCTGACTAGGATCGCCCATTTCATGTATTTATTAATGCTTCAGATATAGCAATAGGGAGCGTTCTAATGCAACAAACCGATAAGTGGTTCAGACCAGTGTACTATGCAAGTCGAAGATTATCCCCTGCTGAAAAGAATTACTCTGTAACAGAGAGAGAATGTCTAGGTCTAGTATATTCTATCAAGAAATTCAGACATTATTTGCTGGGCCGTAAATTTACTTTTCATGTAGATCATGCTTCACTTGTCTATCTAGTTCGGCAACAGCATCTAGGTGGTCGATTAGCACGATGGGTTCTGCTTTTACAAGAGTTTGACTACGAACTTATTCATCGGCCAGGCAGTTCACATGCCTTAGCAGATTTTCTCTCTCGCTTAGATTCCGGTGAAGCTCTAGTCGGTATAGATGACACAACACCGGCAATTTATGTCTCTGAACCGACTAATGATGAAATTACAGACCCACCTATGCCATCTACATATTATGATCAGATCTTGACCTTCCTCACTGATGGATACCTTCCCTCTCAGACTTCTCCTATAATACGAAGAAAAAATTCAGTTTTCAGTCGTCGATTTCGGTTGATTGCTTGGGAATTATACTATATGGATCACACTGGAGTTTTACTTTGTTGTATTCCACCAGATGAAGTTAACTCAGTCATTAATCTGGCTCACTCAATTCCTTCCGGTGGCCATTTTGCTACAAACTTAACACACCGGAAAATTTTGTAGAGTGGTCTTTGGTGGCCTACTATGTACAGGGATGTATCACAGTTTGTTAAACAATGTGATAATTGTCAGAGATCGGGACAGCCCCTGCAATGTCATCTTTTCCCTCTACAACCTGTCTTACCATTAGAGCCTTTTCAGAAGTGGGGTCTAGATTTCATTGGCCTTATTACACCACCAGCAATGCTCAGTAATAATCGTTATATTTTGACATGTACTGATTATACTACCAGATGGGCAGAAGCCTGGGCTTTACGGTCTGCCACAGCTGTTGCGGTAGCAAAATGTCTACTGAAAGATGTCTTTCCATGTTTTGGCTTACCACTGAAACTTGCTACAGATCAAGGCACTCATTTTGTCAACAATTTAATGAAAGTACTCACACATTCGTTTCAGGTCACCCATAAATTCAGTTCACCCTATTACCCTCATGCAAATGGTTTGGCTGAGAGTACAAACAAGACTTTGTTGAATATGCTTCTCAAACTCATTTTGGAAGCACCGAAAAGATGGGATCAACTGTTACCTGCAGTATTATGGGCATACCGGACTACATACAAGGTAGCAACAGGACTAACCCCTTTCAAACTAGCTTATGGATTGGAAGCAATAGCACCGATGGAGATAGTTATGCCAAGTTTACAAGTAGCAATCGCTCAGAAATTGCTACGTGAAGAATCACTGTCATGTCGGTTGGATACACTCAGAGAATTAGACGAGCATCGATGGCACAGTTTTTTGACTATGCAGGAAGTACAGCTAAGACAAGCTCGAACACATGATCGATATATCTAAAGACTCCAATTTTTTCGGTGGGACAACTTGTACTCTTTTACAATGCAAAGTCGAATCGCTCTGCTGGCAAATTCAAGTTACGATGGTTTGGTCCCTACCGGATTGCTGAACAAGTGGGCCTAGCAACTTTTCGGTTGACCACTTTGACCGGAATTCCTCTTCCAAAGGTGATAAATGGATCAAAGCTGCGGCTGTATCAACAAGCATCTAATCCACACTGAAACGTTTCGCGGTTGGCCGCGTCTTTTGGCATTCTCTTTTCTTTTATTTTCTTTTCTTTTCTTTTTTTGGCGTGCTTAATAAAATAAGTCTGTAAATATCCGCGTTTTGATACCTAATTCTGTCCACAGCCGCCCTGCCCTTTCCAGCTACTCACGCATGCACACCGAAGTTAAGAATTATCATCTCAATACCGCGTGATGATTAGTCATTCTTGATTGCTCTCCATTGCGACGCATCTACTTAACCTTTTCTGTTTCGCCGAAAATCGCTATTGTGTTTGTGTGATTTGTGTTATTATGCGTACCCTGTGCTCTGTGTACTTGTGATTGCTGTCTCTGTGTGTGCCATGGAAGCTTTGGCTAACTATGCCGCCTTCCATGATGGACTCCCTACCGACGTAGGAGAGTTCCTGCACACCTGTGGGCTATCCAACTTCGCTGAACTACCTTGGCATTCAGTAGAATCCCACCCTTTCTTTGCCCAAATAATCTCAGTCATCGCCAAAACACCTGCTATAGAGCAGAGTTGGCCTATCACATCCTTACCAACCCGAACCGTAATCACCTTCCAAGCTTTTGCCGATGCGTTTCCACTCCCTCAACAAGGTCGAGAAAATGGCCCGAACCTGCCCATAGAAACAATGATAGAATTGTTCCCTAGGTATTCATCAAACGAGTACGCGATCCTATGTCGACCTGAACCTAAAAGATGTGTGCTGCAATTCCTTGTAGCCATCCTTAATCTCCAGAAGCAAACTTATGGCATCTCTAGGCCTTTCTACTCCGCTATCGATTTAGCTGCTCGAGAACCAGTCAACTTTGCATCATTCTTCTTCCACCGCATTCACCGAGAATGCATAGCAATCATCAAACAGGTAAACAAGAGAGGAACGACAAGATCAAGACTCCCCCATATCATATCATTCCTGTTTCTGGCCATCCTTGTAGCACAACCACCACCCAGAGGCCCAGTCCTACGACATGAAGAATCTGTGCAATTATGGGATGATGATGAAGAAGATGAAGAGGAGTTAAACCAACTCTTCCACAGGAAGAGAATCAGAATCAGTTCTTCTGAGAGTGAAGCATAGGGATCAGCCGAAGGAAACAAAGATGACGACAAGGAAGAAGAAAAACATGACGAAGAAACATTCCACGACACCGCAACATCGATGCAGCATGAATCCTCCGCGCAGTCATCTTCCCAAGGGCAACAAGAATAGGAGAATCATACTGAAGCCGACACAAGCTCTACAGAAGAAGCATCCCAGTAACAATTTGAGGGGGAACAACAAGCAGATGAGGGACAAATTGCTAAAGAAGTTCTTGAAGAGCTGCTTAAGGCAGTTGAGTCCACAGTCGCAGAAACTGCACAACACACCAGAGATAAGGTATCACAGTCAAATTTTGTTCTTCCCACTCCCCCACCGGAGCCGCCAATCGAAACCATTATCCCCATCCAACCCATTCACCCTAACGAACCCGCTGACTCCTCTTCCTCATCCCCAAACTACTCCCCACCCAACTCCCAACAACTCCTCACCACGTTCTCATCTCAACCTCGCCAACATCTCCCACTTCCTTCGATTCCCGTAATCTCTGAACTGGCAAACATGGGTCAATTGCTAATTCAGTTATCACAGTAATTGCCAATCCAAATGAGAGAATTCACCGATAATATTCAGAATGAGTTACAACACAAGGTGGACATCCTAGAAGCAGATATCACGCCTCTGCAAGAAGAAATAGATGCGGTCAAAGCAGAAAACCATCAGCTCCACGCCCGAATTACCCATCTCCAAGCCCAGCTTGCAGAACAACAAACAATTGCCGATCAAAGAGATACCGCACTGGCACATCTCAACCAAAAGGACAAGTTACTAAGCAAAGCACAGGCCGAAATCAGTCAGTTGAAGATCGATCTAAAGGATAAAGAAGATGCCAGGGTAGCATTAGGTAATCTATTAGAAGAGACCAGAGTGCAACTCGATGAAGTGGTACAGAAAGGCCAAGAACAGCACGATCTGGCAATGAAGACAGCGGAAGAACTACAAAGATACAAAGATCAATTAGCAGATGTAAATAACATGCTCAAACGGTATTTGTCAAAAGAAGCTCAAACACAGAAGGTAATAATAGATCTACACAGAGAAAGGGACGCATACTCTAGAACGATCCAGTTCCATATTCAAAAAATCAAAAGAAGGGAGAATCAGTTGGAAAATCAGAAGGAAAGAGTAAACAAGATGGAGCAACAAGTTGCAGATATGAAGGTATCCAGAGATGCGGCGCTCGCAAATTAATTTTATTTACAGGAAGCCTTTTTGCAGACCCAAGCAGAGATTTTGCTCACCGAAGCCATAGCCTTAAGTTCGGTAAGAATAGATGCACAGCTAATAGAACCAGACACCCTCAAACAATTATTAGAAACTCTAAAGAAAAAGATCGCTTGCACCTTTAGATTAGCTAGAAATATGTACTTAGAAGGCATTATAGATGAGCAGTAGTTTTGTAAAACCTGCAGGTTCGAGTCCACCGTGCGTGCCAGAGTGGTGAAAACTTCAGCAAGCAGGGGGCTAGCTTAGAACCGGAGTATACACTCCCAATCAGAGCCCAAAAGTGCACAAATGAAGCTTGAGGAGGCCACGACTTTCTTTCAAGCTATTGCTTATATAATGCTCTAAAAGTTGGTGTAGAATTTGAATTCAAATCATGCCTCTGAAATTCCCCACTTTTCTCAATCAAGGTAGATGGAATCTTGAGCTAAACAATTCGTGGAAAAGTGGCGGTAGACTTTAGCAAAAAGTGAAATGATGTGGCACTTGAGTTAAGCCTTGGTTCACATACATTTGAGCTTGTACATTTCTAACAGGGCTTACTAGTGTTCTATGGTACATAGAGCTACACATGGGCCATGCTTATATAAGTTTTACAATGGGAGTCGGTATAGATAAATGTATTCAGGAGAGATAAAATAGCCATCAAAATATATAACTTGACAATATCTCTGGAGATCCCCAAGAAAAGGGCAAGCCCCCTTTGCACTCCCCCCCATTAAGGTTCTATGGGGAAACCACATAGCACCAAAAGGCCTTTACATGCATTAGACGTTGCAGGTGTCAAAGTCGACTACACAAAAGAAAAGTTTGCAACATACGTACATTGTTTGAAGGAAATCTCAAGATCTACTGATTCTTTTGAAGAATTTTTACTTGAAGAAGGTGCATGGAACATTAGGCAACACCTTGTATAAAGTTTCATTGAAAACTTTCACATTTGATCAGTCAATGAATGAATTAAGTGCAACAGACTTTTCTATGTAATGAGTTTCTTCACAATTAACTCAAGTCTTGATAATTTGGCAATAGATTTCCAAAACTGGTTGTGTTGATGAGTTGTTCTTGATATAGAGGTGCTCTAACATCAAGGATAACTTGTTCTTTTGGAGATTAATTATCTCCATCAACTGTGAGTGAATCCTATATCCAAAAAAAAAAAAACTAAACAAGATTTCCGTTTATTTATTCTTTCATTATGATGAGCTTGATGTTTGGAAATTTATAGCCCTTTTGGGTGACTAAAGACATTACCACAAATATAACTGAGGTTACATTATTGGTAACGTTAACCCTCATAAGTAAAATAGGATGATTACTTTTTTATCTATTTATTTTGAGTGTCTAATTCAAGTAGATCAAAAGAGGAGGGAGATGACGGTGATGATGATTACTTCTCCACCACCATTATGGCTAAGATATTCATTTTCGTTTGGGAACAATGATAAGAATGTTGACCTAGGAATCCAATACAAAGAAACTCTATCCGATCCTTTTCTATTTGTTGAGGCATCAAGGTAGAGTGTTGGGATTCTCTTGCCACATATAAATCCTTATGATTCCCACTAAAAGAAGACGGTATCACATTAACTTTATTGTTAGGTATAGGAATTGCAGAAAAAGACTTTTTTAATGTAGTCCAAGACTCCTTCTGTCCACTCAACTCTCATCATGGAAATCTTCCATATTTCAAAATTAATAAATATATTCTATAGCTTCATTCAATGTATGAAAATGCTCTTTTCACACCAAGGATGCAAAGTTTTGTGCAATTTGAGTAGAAATTTGTGAAATTGTAAGAATTTGGGAACATGATCTCATAGTTTTGAGAGGATATCTCTAGATTGTTTTGCATATTCCTACATTGTCTACCAGTAGTGCAACAAAAGCCATGCATCGATCACTCGAGTATGCTTATCTAGTGGAACAAAATTGTTTAAAAACGTGACTTCAAACCTTCCCACGTGGCTAGTTCTATTTGATCTTGTTCTTTCTCCACCACCAATACGCTAAATCCATGAAATTGTATGTAGCATGTTTATTGTATTTCATCAATGATGTTACAATACCAAAAGATACTCCAATTTTCTTATCCATTGTTCTATTCCATGAATATTCTTGTCATTGATATGCCACGGTACTTAGGAGGATTCAGATTCTTGATTTTCCACTCAATCTCGTGCTTGACAGAAGCTCTAGGATCATGTCCACCTTTGATGAACAACAAACAATAGGTACTTCTCACTTACGAATCCCATCGAGGATCATTTTTAGCACACCCTCCATGCTAGGCATTAAGGGATGAGATCTACTTAGTCTAACGCCATTCAAGCTCAACCTCCATGATAGGAGATCTAGATTTCTTCATACTTAAGTATCATGATGCTCTATGAAAGAAGATAAAATGGATAAATCATTGAGAAATAATGTAAATGATACATGTAGACAATCCAAATTACCTTCAAAACTTAGACCTAATCCATGATACAAATGAGAATGAAAATAACGGACTTAAATGAACCTCTCTTTTTACCATTAGAAAATCCTCTCTCTCTCAATCCCGAACAAAATAATTGTTAGAATTTTTGGGTAAGGATTCCCTAATCCTAACTTTACAATGGGCAACAAGTGCCATAAATCCATCTACAATGATACATTCATCAAAGCACTTCTAATGTGATTTTGCATTTTTTGACAATCTAATAATTTATAAGTACTCTAAATTAGCCTAAAAAACACAAAATACCATTTTCAATAACAAAAGTAAACTTTTCGATTTGTTTGCATCATCCTCTTAGAAACCTAAACAAAGACTAGAAAAGTAAACATACTTCGAGTGCAACAGATGAAATGAAATTTGGTGGAAACCTAGTGCAACCTATTAGATAAAGAGGTCTTTATATATCAACTCATTTGGGGTTAAGACTTGCAAATTATTAGAGAGATCAAATAAGGTGTGCACATTTGTGCAAACAAACCTAAAAGTGAATAGGTCTACTTAGATTGAAAAATAAAATGAAATTGACATGATTTTTGTATCATTAGAATGCTACATTGTTCTAGTTTTAGGATATAGAAAATCAATGTATTCTCACATTAGATACATGATAAGTTCTAATTTGGCTCTCTTCTTCACCTGCACATCATGTGTTAGTGAATATAATAGGAAATTGGTCTCATCATTATACGCATGAGATGAACTACTTTTAACATGAAATTCTTACAAGATAATGGTATCCTAAGGATTCCTCAATCCAAAAGGTAAATCATCCTAATTGGATGTTTTGTTAGAGAGAAATGACTTACTTTCCAACTATTTGTGCATTTCTTTGCCCAAATGAAACATCCCAATTAACTACTTCCCACAATCTTTATAACCATAAATAGCCCTTGCTCCCATGCACATCTACAAACCTGAATGTTCACTTTCAAAAGAAGTAATGTTCTTATATTTTGTAGGATTCGTGTAATAGCCTTGGCTTCTCTGAGATTTGTTCCTTCACTTGTCTACGATCCTTGATCAATGCAAGTAGTCCAATGGTAGGCCATGAAGGCGTATATAGAAATGCAAAAATAGAGATATAACACTAGGCATAAGATCATGAATTAAATGTAGACATTCATGGATAAATGTGAATTATATCAATGGTTTGTCCATATGCATCTCGTCTTACATAAACCATTGTATGGACAGTCTAATAAATTTGAATTTTTTTTTTAATCTTTAAAGGAAGTTGGATTGAGGCTTAAACTCCCATGCTTGCATTAATCAAAGAAAAATTATACATTGAATGGGCTTAGTGCCCTTGGGATCTGTTGGAAGTGGGGAGGGCCTTAATGATAAATTTAATCACAAGTTCACATGATCATCCAACACTTGAACCTTAGCATAAACACCTTAATACTCAAAAAGAAGATGAGTGAGAGATAGAGAGAGAATAGATGAGACTGTCAAGTGTAACGGTAAGCTAAAGTGCTCACCGACACTATCTATATTCTAGTGTCAAATTACAATGCGTGAATATGATACGAACTAATATGATTTGAATCTGGGCAGAAATAGGAACTAGATACAAGAACTTGTGTACCTAAAATGTATGGTGTGTGTGTGTGTGTGAGAGAGAATATGGAGAATATTAACAATTTAGAATTGTTTTACAACAAATTCAAATTCTGACTATCTAAATAAAAAACTAGTGAATGAACAAGTGAGGACAGATATAAACTTGTTACTCACAGTATGTTGCTGACATGAACTCCTCAAGATGTATCCTGATGTAGAGCACATCTCCCCTAAGAGTGTAACAACTCTCCCTACAAGAGGGCCTCCAAGATTTCCTCCTTGCATTGAGCTAGTGCTCTAGTTTGAGCATGAGATGATAATTCAATATGAGAAAAAGGGCCCTCCTTAGATAGGATTTAGTGCTCCATAAAAATCTCTTCAAAAAGCACAACAATTTGCAAAAGCAAACACATAAACCAAACGCACTGTGATCCTCAAACAAAAAAATATATATCCATGAATGGTGCCATAATTTTTGCTTTAAAAAAAAACTTTCGCTACTACATTTTGTTGCTTATGGGTTTTGAACGTATGCCCCACCTTTAGGAGGTGCTTGCCTTAGGCAAGGCGCCTACTTGTTTTGTTGTAGAGGGATATATAGCAACTCTACCATATGATATGATTTCAAATGTTTGGACCATTTGATATTGACTCCAATAGGATCCCCTATATCCCACAAAGCAAGGGTACCATGGCTCGGAGGTGCAATAGCTATGATGGTGCAAAACAGATAGGAGACTTGAGAGGACAGTCCAAGGCCTAAGATTCACTGCGTGAATAATAGTTTAAAGCGAGTTACTGAGAACGTTAATGATTTTTTCCTCACCCTCATGAGTGATCCACTTACTTTCAATCTTTTTCTTCTCCAAGATGAACATCCTATGGTGTATGAAAGGCAATGATTTTTTAGAGTTACATATTCTTCTACCTAACAAGTGGAGGGATTTGAATTTACCAAAGATTGTGAGAAGGCATTTATTGAAATGAAAAAATGGTGCATCCATTGAACAAAGATTGTGAGAAGGCATTTATTGAGATGAAGAAATGGCTCATCTGAGCTCCCATAGTCAAGATATCCGATTGGAACAAGCGATTCCACATTCATGTGGATGGTCCCAACTTTGCAATCAAACATATACTTGTGCAACTGAGTGATCAAGGGAATGTGGATCTCCTTATAGCTTAAGCTAGTCAACAACTAAATAGTACTAAGAGAAACCACATGGCTACTAAAGGAGAAGGTTTAAGGATGTGTGTAAATTGTAAAGAAATTAAAACACTATCTTTTAGCATATAAATTTGGGTTCTTGATAGACCACCAATCATTGTTATATTTAGTGAACAAACCTTGTAATATTTGGAGATGAGTCAAACTAATAATGGAATTTTATTTTAAGGTATTAGTAAAGAAATGCAATAGTCATGTGTGATTCCACCATTTTTCTAGAATGATGCATGGTGAATCACATCAAGGAATGGTTGATGAGCCCCTCGATGCATACTAGCTCAACCAAAATCATTTTCATCATGGGCAAAATAGATAGTGTCTACTTGACTCTCGGAGCTAAGCATAGGAAAAATCCAAGAAGTCATCATGATGTTCTAGGAGCCAGTAAGTATGAAATCATAGTAGGTAGTCTTTATTTCAGATACTCAAATGGAAACATGTTGAAATGTGTGAGGATGATGAAATGTAACCCTCATACAACATGCTATGAGAATATCTATAAGACTCATGAAGCCAAGTCTAAAGCATTGCAAAATGTTTATAGTCTTGGATTTTATAAGTCGATATTTGTTAGCAGCCAAGGAGTACTTAGCACATATGCTTTTCTTACTTCTCTTATTCTTACTACAAGAGATAGAGAACTTTCATTTGAAGAGCTAGAATGTCTGGAAGGAAAGCTTCACAAACTTCCTTTCAAGACGCCTGGATATATCACGACCACAAGGAAGTTGTTGATCATACATTCAAATGTGAATGTTCAATGAGAATAGATTGTATTCAAAATTTCAAGTATTTCATTACTTTTGTTGATGATTTCCCAAGATATTCGTGGATTTATAGTCTTAAAGTGAAGTCAGAGTTAACCTCTTAGGTATGGTTGAAAATGAAAGTCATTCAAAAA
The DNA here is from genome assembly GCA_020310875.1 of Ceratopteris richardii. Lineage (NCBI taxonomy): Eukaryota > Viridiplantae > Streptophyta > Polypodiopsida > Polypodiales > Pteridaceae > Ceratopteris > Ceratopteris richardii. Next base: position 89,529,498 of record CM035436.1, read on the forward strand.
ATTCAAATTTTGAGAAGTGATAGAGAGGAGAGTACATGTATAAAGACTTTAGTATTTTCTTGAAGGAAAGGGTATCTCTCATCAATTCACTATTGCTTTTCTTGAAGACAAGGGTATCTCTCCATCATACCATTTTAGGAAAAATACAAGGCCTTCGACTCCATCATAGTTAGAATCAGATGTTAATGAGACTCTTTGCCGATGCCAAGAATGCTTTTGTGCACAACAAACCTAATAGTATTAACACCTTCTAGCATTGTATAATAGTTTTTTGTGCTACATATGATCTAAAACAAATCACTCCAAAACTCCTTTCAAGGCTATCTTGGGATCCTCACCACAACTCTTGACTAACCAACGATGTAAAGAATTAAACAATGGAAAGATTTTTCAGCTCCTTTGTATCCCGTTGGGTTTTGAAGTATCTATTGGCTAGTGTTGGAATTGGGTTTTGGACAAATTGGATACTAAATTTTCCTACTAGAAGGGCATGAAACTCAACTTGGTAGGGCGTGCTATGGTGATTAACACCTTCCTCATCTCATCCATTATCTATTTTCTTGCTTTTTGGAGACCAAAAGACAGAATTAGCAAATCTTGAAAGTACTTATAGAAATTTCCTCTGGAGTGGTGATCCCAATAGGAGGGGCATGCCCAAGATCAAGTCGACCTTGTGTACTGACCAAAAAGAGTCTTGTGGTTTGGGCATTCTTAATGTGGATGGTATGGTAGATAAATCGGTTGCCAAATGGCTTCTCAAAGCATGGTGCAATGTGGAAGCTTCTTTGGCAAAACTAACTCTTAGGGACAAATCCTCTCTCTTCTTGTGCAATATCAAAGGAAATTGAACTGCTCACCTTGTTGTTTTCTCAGTGTCCATTGACTCTGAAAGGCTCTAACCTTATTTGCTCAATTTGGAAGATTTGGAACAAGATGAAACCATACATGTAGGGTAACGAAGACTGGAAATGGCTGGCCGGGATTAGGAAAAATGATTCTATTTTGTTTCCTATTGAGGGAATCAAAGATGTTGATTTGGAGAACATCCAAAGAGCAAAAGATTTATCCGAAAAAGGTTTTAGCAAGTGGAAACATCTCTAGAACCATGATAGAGGTCATTGGGTAAGGTTTGAGGAAATAGATTATGTTAAAAGAATTGAATTTGATGATTAGTGCCTTCTCAAGAAGAGAATCAACTCTTCAGACATCTCAAAGACATCTCCTTCTTGCAAATGACCCCCCTGATTGAAGGGTTAACATGGAACAACCATAATAAAGTAGATAAAATTATTAGGCTAAATAAGCACCTTGACTTGCATATCTCCCTTAACAAGGGATTGTGTCAAGATTGGTCTAGCATGAAATGGCAATTCATATGTGGGGACCTGTGGCAACCTCTCATTGAGAACAAAAGACCGTTTCTTATTTGGAAAATCCTCCCTCCAAAATGCGAAGACGCTCTGGAACAAGGGTTTTAGATATTGGAAACACCTCTAGAAACAAGAAACGAGCCAATGGATCAGCTTTGAGGACATAAACATTGCAATAAGAGTGAACTACGAAGAATGGACTCCCCTTCAGAGCAAATGCATCGCCTGAGAATGATTAAAAACTGGACTCCTCATCGGGAGAGATCCATCGTGCCATGAGGGTCTTATTTGGCACAACAGGAATTGCTTGGCCAAAATTCCTAGAATCAAGGTGAACATGGACTATCATATCACACTTAACAAGAAGTGGTGTCTGACTTGGACAAGGCTATGTTGGGATTTGAAGTTCACATCTATCTCGTATCCCCTCATCGAGATCAAAAAGTCAGTTGTCATGTGAAAAATTCTCCACATTGGTATCTAGACCAATCTAAAAGAGAGCAAAATTTGTGGGGTTTCGTTGTGATGCAAGCAATGCCATCGTAGCATTGAAGATCTAGGTCACATCTTCTTTGCATGCCCCAAGTCTCTTCGGCTCTAGTGGAACCTTGGGAATATTTTTAGACTGGAAGAACAAATCACCTAGAAGCAAGCACTCTTGGGAAAAGCAATTGGTTTCTCAGTGGCACTATGGAACGCTATTAGAGGGGAAACCCTCTAGACCATTTGGAGGGAGTCGTGTGCCTACAATTTTGGACACCCTCCTAAAGAGTGGTCGATCGAGAAGTCATTGTGTCTCCTTGGCAAAAGAATGTCTAACTGAGAGAGGTCCCCACCCTTTAGGCATCATAAAGGCTTTCTCATCGAGAACAACAAGCTTAAACCCAAGTGGGCCCCGCATGATGGGGACAAGAGGGTTATTAACCTCCTTTGTAACATTCTATAGATCTGCAAGTTTTGCCCCTACTTTGTGGGATTTGAGGAGTTCTTCCTTTGTTTTAATTAAAGTCCGAGAGACTAGGCCAAGGCCAAACTTCCTTTATATGAAACAAACCCTCAAACATTGAACGAGATGATAATCACGATCGTAGTTTAGTATCTTTGCAAGGAGGGGCCTTGTCCCTTTTCTTCTTGTATTTTTCTTCAGCTTTTTTCTTCGTGGCAGAAGGAACGTGACAAAGAATCTTACCCTTAAGGGGGCTCTTCCACGGAATCTGCATAGGCTTCTTCCCTTTATAAGTGTCCTTCTTCTAAACTAGATTCATAATCTTTTCAAGAACATAGTTTGGAATCTTTTCAGGGATGGTGGATTTAATGATGGAGCTTTAACTATCTTGATTATCTTCATTGCTGGTGGTGAATCCATCCTCTTTGCATGTGGTGTAACCTTCTTGGTCGTCTTCTTGACTTCCAGATTCCTCTTGTGTTTTCTTGTCATTGCATTCGATGTATTGGTTCTTTCCTCCTCGGTTATCAAATTCATTGACCTCCTTCTCCAGGTTGTAGAAGATGTTTGTTTGCAGAGTTGAGCCTGAATGGATTCTCTCCATACTCCCTTTGGGGCTCCTTCTCCTTCTTCTTCTTACTTCCATCAAACCCTCCATGTTAGTCTCCATGACCTATGTATCTTCCCTTGCCCCTGCGTTCAGCAGAAGACCATGAGTTTGCCCTTTAACCCCAACTGCTTCATGGTTCTTATCTGCATTGCTTTTCCCTTGATTTTGCTTGTTCTTAGGGGAGAGTTGTCTTGAGGGACACTCTTTTATTCTATGCCCATGTAAACCACAATGACAGCAGGCATTTGGCAAGTTCTTGTAAATGATTTCCTGCTCCCAAGCCTCTCCTTCCCCAATGTCTATAGAAACTATGGAAGGGAGATCCTTGTTTAGATATGTTTTCACACAAATCTAAGGATGCCATCTTGTGTTGAATGAGCATTTCACTCCTTCATAAATGAAGCCCCCAACATCTTTTCTTGAGGCCATTGGTGAAAATATTTCTCTTAAGAATTCATTAAGAAAGAAAGGCAAGTTAGGGAGCTCAACCCAAAGAGGATAATGAGAAGGTTTTGACTTATTTGGAACAAAATCAAGGAACCACTTAAAGAGGCATAACATAGTACACACACCTCCCAAGTGCCAATTTCTAGATCTTGGAATGTTATCTATTCATTCTCAAAGTCAAAAAATACATGGTTTGCTGGCAAGAATTGACACTTGCTAAGAATCATTCCGTGTGGGAACCACTCCTTAAGAAACTACTATCGCAAAGAATCAAGAGGGGGCTTTGGGCCAAAAAAATGGCCGATGAGGCATGTCCTCTTAAGACCCTCTTGCTTTGCCAACATGTCCTCCCTTTTGAGTGAGACCACCAAAGGTTTAAAACCAAATAAACCTAGTGAGGCACTGAGTGTAACGTCACCCACATTGCCCATAACCAGCGAGGGGAGAACAATAGTCATCCAAAAGACGACCGAATCCCACTCACATGAATGTCAACCGGAGGTTTATGCATATCCAAGAGCCCACCCTTTGAACCAAGGACAAACACACATGGACCCCCACCAAAGCTACCAGGATCTTTCCTTTTTTTTCTCTCTCTTTAAAAATAATTTTTTATCTTTTTCCCTTTTCTTTTAGTTTTATTTCTTTTTTCTTTTTTTATTAAAACTATAGCATGCTCTGACTTTTGTTGTGCCAAAACCCATCCATCACCGTGTTAAGATACCGAGCTCAACATGTGATGATTCAGGATGACACGTACCAGTTTTTCGTTTCTCTAACATGTACAGTGGTCATGCCCGTATACGTCAGGGATACTTCATTGAGCTTTATTAGATTTATCTACCGAGAATGATGGCACATTTTTTCCTTGCTAGCTCACTCATTCGTGGACATTAAGTTTTTCCTAATGTACTGATCTTTATATATTGCACTTGTTGTATTCTTGTTTTCAGGTCATTCTTGTACATTCCTTTTTATGTAATAGAAGAAGAAGAAGATCATTCTTCCTTGCCTAAATCAGTAAGTGTGCTTCTCCTTGAGAGTGAGAGAGTGTGTGTGAGCTCTCTTCCTTATCTCCTTCCTCGTGACGTGGTATCAGAGCCAGCGTGGCTGTAGAGAGCTCGTGGAGAAGGCGATGTGAAGAGTATGTAGCAAGGCGTGGAGAAAACGTGATTCACAAACGACCTCTGTTTGCTACGAAAATTGGCATGAAGGTAGAAGACCTCAAAATATTTTCATAAGTTATCCCTTTAGGGTCACTCGTTTTTGTCAGATTGAAGTTTCAGAGCCATCTCAACCTCGGTTTCAAGCCCACAAGGTGGGGCCCATAGAAAAACTAGGTGAGTTTCAGAAATTGTAACTTGCGTTGTGTTCCACAAACACTCATATATTTCAGATCCAGAATTTCAAGCGATTTGGTGTACTGTTGGTACACAAAAACTGTGTTTTTCTGAGATCAAACTAAGTTATAGTGCAATAGTGTTCAAGCACAAGTGCTGCTTGTAGTGTTTTGCAGTGTTGTGAATTTCTGCAGAAATGACAAACGTAGATGGAATGAGTTAGCTTAAAAGCTAGACAAGAACAACTTCCATGCTTGGAGATTTAGAATGACGAATTTCCTGATGGGAAAAGGCTACTGATAGTACATCGAAGGAGAGAATGAAAATGCTTCACAGTTACCAGAAAGGAATTGGACTACTGATCAGGTAAGAGCATATGAGGAATGGAATCAAGAAGCACAAAAGGTAATGTACTGGCTATCTGTTAGCATACAGGATAGCATGATTGGACACATACAAGATGCCAAGACTCCAAAAGAGGCTTGGAACAGTTTGGTCACATTGTATGAGACCAATAGAAAGGCATGGAAACTGCAACTCAAGAATGATTTGCATATATTGGAGAAGAAGAACATGTCTGTAAGTGACTACACCTTGAAAATCAAAAGCATATATGAGTCACTTACATCTATTGGCCTGAATGTAGATGATGATGATGATAAGGTGGAAGTGTGTCTTCGTGGTTTAGGAGCTGCATATAAGCAGCTCAGAACTTTTATATAGACCAGGGAAAATATTTCAAATTTGCTGATTTGGTATCTATGCTGATTATTGAAGAAAAGAATCTTGGCGAGGATTCAAACTCCCAAGGAAAATCTAGTTCTGAGCAGGTATTCTACTCTGGTAGAGGAAGAGGCAGAGGTAGAGTTTTGGAAGTGGAAGAGGAAATAGTAACGAAGACCAAAGTCAACAACAGAATCATACAAGAGGAAGAGGACAGTTTTGAGGCAGGGGAAGCCAAAGATGCCACATAAATTTCCAAAGAAATGATTCAGGTAATGACAGTAAAGGATGTTGGAATTGTGGTAAACCTAGACACTTTGAACGTGATTGGAGGTTGAAGAATCAAAATAACGGAAGGCAGCAGAATAACTATGCATCCACAAGTGCAAATGATTCTGAGAGGTTGTTCATGGTTCAACATCACATGATGAATACGATGTCTGCTGGTGTTTCAAAATCAAATGATAATGTCTGGTATGTTGATTCAGGTGATTCAAATCACATGACCAGTCATGCAGAATGGTTTAGTACTTTGCAAAAATTGCAAGCTCTTGGATATGTTGAAACAAGTGATGACACATCACATCCTATTGAGCATACAGGAAACATAGCACTATCGATGGAGGATGGAAAGGTAAAACATCTTGCTGATGTGCTGCATGTTCCAAATATTACAAAGAATCTGGTTTCTATTGGACAAATGGTTGACCAAGGATTACAAGTCAGGTTCAATGTTGATGGATTATATGTAGAAGAGTACAAGTAGGATGGACGATTGGTTGCCAAAGGAAACAAAGTGGGTAGGATGTTCACCTTAAATGTGAAGATTCCTGAAATGAATGCAGCCATGTTTGCAAAAGGTGTAGGAGTTATTGCAGATATAGAGATGTGGCACAAACGGATTGGACATGCAAACTTGCAAAGGCTAAAACTGATGCAGTCAAAGGAGATTGTCCATGGACTACCAAATTTCAAAGTTGCAGAAATGCAAAAGGTATGTGCAGCATGTCAATTTGGTAAACAATCAAGAACATCATTTGCACATGACAAGCATGTTAGTGAGAATGTACTAGAAGTAGTACATACAGATGTTTGGGGTCCAACAAAGACCACAGCTATGGGTGGTTACAGGTTTTATGTTACTTTCATTGATGACCATACACGCAAAGTACGGGTATATTTCATGAAAGAGAAGAGCGAGGTGTTTACTCACTTCCAGAATTTTAAAGCTATGGTGGAAAAGCAAACAGGGAAGTACATTCAGACATTAGGATCTGATGGAGGAGGTGAATACATCATTAGGGGAAAAAATGAACCCTCCTTGGGCCTTTTAGCTCAAGGAGTGATTAGTCATCCACCAATAGGAAGAGGGCAGTGGCCACAGTCTAGTCTCTTAAACAAGTAGGCTAGGTATAGGCTTCCCTTGTTTTTCCTTGGTCACAGATGAGAAAAATCCCTTTATTTGGTGGTTTCGTTCCCATTAGTGGTTTGAAATTTCCTACAAGTGAATCACAACCATTATATTGTCCCAAAGATCCAAGGGCTATGCCTTAAGTGCAAAAGTCAAGGCGGGATTGGATTTGAGCCCTTGGATTTGATGCGTATCTGACGGCTTATATTCAAATTCATAAGAGAGGAGGCACGCTCATTTTGGACCTTTGGATTAGCTTCCAAATCAAGGGCTATGATGCCCCCTCATCATGAAAGGTGCCTTTGCTTCTCATCCATCAGATTTGGATGAAATCTAATGGCTCCAGATCATTCCCTTCATGGAAATGCGCCTTTCAATATTGTCCATCAGATCTTTCACAAAATCTAACAGTTCTAGGCCTTCCCCCTAATGGAAATGCGCCTTTCATCCTCATTCGTTAGATTTTATTGCCATCCAATGGCCCCGAGCATCTCCTAAGAAGAGGATCAGCACCATTTGTGCTTAGCCTTTGGATGAGGCATGATCCAATGGGCTACATTCTTGCAGAGAGTGTGCAAGTCCCCACGAAGTGTCAGATTTCTCTCTCTAGTCTCTCACGCCTTTTAAATATAACCATCGATAAAAAAGAATCCAAGGGCTATGGATCCTCAAGCTTTTATCAAACATTATTTTATTTTCAAAACCACTAGTGGTTTCATGCGACCCTTTAATCTCCTAGATTAAGAACTTTAATCCAAATCCTTACAAGGCCCAAAGAGGGTCCATTTTTTTCCCTAATGTGTCAAATACGTTCATTAGTTTTCTAAAAAATCATGGAATTTGGCGTCAGTTTTCATGCAGGTACACACCACAATAGAATGGCATTGTTGAACACAAAATAGACATATTGCAGAAATAGCAAGAGCCTTGATAGCTGAGAAGAATATGCCTCATTGTTATTGGGTAGAAGCTGTACATACTGTTGTATACATCATGAACAGAACTCCGATTGCTGCTATACACCAAGTTACACCTGAAGAGAAGTTTATAGGTAAAAAGCCAAGCTTATGACATTTGAAAGTTTTTTGTTGTATTGCATATGTACATGTCCCAGATGAATTGCGGACGAAGCTTGATCCAAAAGTAGAAAAGTGTATCTTCATTGGATACTCCCTTGAGCAAAAGGGATATAAATGTTATAACCCACTCATACGATAGGTAAAGGTGAGTAGAGATGTGGTATTTGATGAAATGTCAAGGTTCTATGCAAATGCCAAAGAAGGACTGAATCTTGAACCAAATGACAAAGAAAATGCTGAAACATCAAGTGTAGAATCTCAAGTTTTGATTGGACTGGATGCATCACCAAGAAATAGTTCCAACTCAAATCCATGGAGTGGAAGATTTGGTGGAATTTCAGTCCAACAAATTCATCAAATACATCCAAGAAAGGTAAAGAAAAGCTTTCTGCAGTTCATACAACATGTGCAGGTTTTGAAGACGTTGATGGAGATTCTAGCGGTTCAAAAAAGAGTCTTGATGAGGAACTTGGATTACCCTTTGTGAAGACTCGAGGAGTAAGAAGGGCACATGCAGATGATACAAGGAGAAGTGACCCAAGACCAAGAAGATCTGGGAGGATGTGGAACTTAGTGCAACGATTGATGTATGATAGTTATATGGCTCGTCATTGTGCCTACATGACAAAGGTAATACAAGATGCTGAACCTTCTTGCTTTGAAGATGCAATTGGAATTGCAGATTGGGAAAAAGCTATGGATGAGGAGATGGCTCCACTTTATGGAAATGATACATGGAAGCTGGTTCCATTGCCGCAAGGAAAGAAACCCATAGGCTGCAAATGGGTTTACAAGGTAAAGCATAATGCTGATGGTAGCATAAGCAAGTATAAAGCACGATTGGTAGCTAAAGGATATGCATAGACATATGGCATTGATTTTGAGGAAACATTCAACCCTGTAGCTAAAATTTCTACTGTCAGAACACTTGTTGCATTAACTACAGCAAAAGGATGGAATTTGCATCAGATGGATGTGAAGAATGGTTTCCTACATGGTGAGTTACAGGAAGAAGTATATATGGACCAGCCACAAGGATATGAAGATTCAAAGCATCCAGGATATGTTTGCAAGTTGCAAAAGGCTTTGTATGGGCTGAAGCAAGCCCCTCATGCATGGCATGCAAGGATTGCTTATTACTTAACCAACATTGGGTTTTCTATGTGTGATGCAGATCACTCACTATATGCAAGGAAGGCTGATAATGGCATCACTATTGTGGCTCTTTATGTTGATGATTTGATTGTAGGTGGTGATAATGAAGGAAGCATCAAAGAGGTAAATCAACTTCTTATGCAAGAATTTGACATGAAAGATCTAGGTGTGCTGCGCTATTTCTTGGGCATTGAGTTTATACATATAGAAATAGGTATATGGATGTCACAGAGGCAATATGCTTTGAATATGCTGCAAAAGTATGGTATGGCTGATTGTAAGCCAATTTCTATGCCATTAGATCAGAATTTGAAGTTGGATACTACATCAAGTGAAGCATTGGAAAATGCTACTATGTACAGGAAAATTATGGGAAGTCTTATATATCTCACAATTACAAGGCATGATCTAAGTTATACTGTTGGAATTGAAAGTCACTTTATGCAAGTTCCCAGGAAGCCACATTTGGATGCTTTGAGGTGCACTCTACGTTATGTGAGTGCTACTTTGGATTATGCATTGATTTATGAGGCTGGTGTAGATTTGCAGATTTATGGATACATCGATGGAGATTGGGCTAGTAGCATTCCAGATAGAAGTCAGGAAGCAACCCATTGTGGCTTTGTCAAGTATAGACGCTGAGTATAGAGGTGGTACAATGGCAGCAGGTGAGGCATCATGGCTAGAAATGCTACTTGCAGATTTAGGTGTGGAAGTGGGAATCCTATCACTATTTATTGCGATAATCTTAGCAGCATACAATTAGCACGGAATCTTGTTTTCCATGCTAGAACAAAGCATATCGAGTGTTGATAGCAGTCAGGGCACCCAAGGACTGATGAGACAAGGAAACCAACAGAAAGAGTCAGAGCAAAGAGAAGGACTAAGTAGACACAACAGTCAACGAAGATCTGGCAAATAGGCCATTCATTTTTTTCCAAATCAACATCTTTATAACAGTGATTCTCATCACTAACAATCATTGTAATTACCATTTCACCTTTTTGTAACTCCATTTTGTTCAAGCCGAGGAGTCCTCAAGCTTGAGGAGCATTAGAAGTACCTACCTATCAATTTTCATATTTTTTAGACTCCGTTTGAGCCCTCAAATAGGCCCTAGAACCTAATTTTTAACTAGGCCGGACACTAGGTCTGAACAGGGCCAAAGCTAGTCAAAAACTATAAAAAGAGCTAGAGAGCTCGTTTTTGAGGTTAGCTTGTTGTAGAATTGAACTTGTAAGAGCACTTTTGAGTAATCTAAAGAACTCCATTGTCTCTCTCTTTGTTCTTGCCTTGTGTGTGCGTGTGTGTGTATGTGTGTGCATGTTAGTGTGCTTCTCACTCACACACTTGTGCCATCACTTGTTCGAGGTCTTCATACCATCCTCACGTCTTCCCAAATTGACATTAAAGGAGGTGCTACTCATCACTGAGCTACACCAAATTTTGGTGCCGTTGCTAGGGATCGAGCGTTGAGGACGAGCGTGTGATGGTAAGACGTAGAGTTGTGACGTTGGCATTGTAGGTAATTTCCTTGCTTTTCCTTATTTTTTCTCTTTCTTATTTCACCATCATCATCCTCACCATCTCCCACCTCCATCTCTATCATCGCGAAAATTTCGGTTTTTTGATCATATCACCTTCCCCCTTCCATTTCCCTCATTTCACTAGTGAGAGAGAGCAAGAGAGCGATTTGTGTGCACTGTTTTTTGCATGTTCTTGAGCGTTCTTGCGGGTTTTTGTTGTATCATCATCTCTAGCATGTCGTGCAGGTACGGAAAAGCTCTACACAGTCTCGGGGGCATTCATCTCTGTCAATCGTGATTGATAGAAAAATCGCTCCTTTGGTAAAACTAAGTGCACCACAGTAGACTAGAGACTTTTCACATCACAAATCCACAAAAATTTCTAAAAAATTTACATTTTTGTTGTCCATCACAATTGACAGCATCAATCCCGATTGACAGTGTCCATCGCGACGTATAGCCTATCCATCGTGATCGACAGACCCCGACGGACACCTCTGTCAATCGTGACAGACGATATCCATCGCGACGGACTACCTATCCATCACGATTGACAGTAGTCCATTGCGACCGACACATGTCCATCGCGATGGACACCCCTGTCCATCACGACTGACAGAACCATCGCGACTAACACCCCATCTCGATGAAAAAACGTATCCATGGTGACTCATAGACCCCGATTGACACAAAGTCATGGAAAAACCCCAAAAATCTTTGTCCATCGTGATTGACACGTGTCCATCGCGACTGACAAGCCATGATGGAAAGCTCTATCCATCGCGAGTGACAGCCTAGTCAATCACGATTGACAGCCTAGTCAATCGCGATTGACAGCCGTTTTCGGCCAACTTTTTAGGGTTTGTTAATTTGAGGAATTTGGCTCATTTTGGACATGACTATTGGGCTACAGCGCACCTAGGGAGGCCATAAGCGAATAGTTTGAGAAGACCCTGTTTACCTATTAACCTGTTTGAAGCATGTTTTAACCCTAGAACCCTAAACAGTCATAACTTCCTCATACGAAATCCGTTCAGAGTGATCTTAGGCTCGTTGGAAAGCTCCTGGGGATTATTAGATAGGGTATTTTGAAGTAGACCATACCCCTGGGTAAGAAACTGAGAGATCCCTAGAATTGTTTTCCATTAAGATAAAGGGCAAATTGATATCTGAATTACATGAATGGGAGTGATTTGTTATGTCATTTCATTCTAAGTCTTGAGCTAACTTTGGGCCTTTTACAGGTCTATTGAGAGCACTAGAGGGCTTCCAAAGCAAGGAAATTCTACAAGCTTGAGAACAAGGTTCTTGAGCACTAAAGAGGAAGGGATCAGCAAGTGAGGTTGGATCATGCTCAACATCCTTTTGTCAATTCCTAGCTTAGGCTAAGTGCAAGTACTCCTAGAAGTAAGTCAGGGAGACGATAGGCATCTATCAAGTTGAAGACTACCTAAATACTCAAGTCCAAGCTGAGACATAATCCCTGTGTGCGACCGATAACTGTAAAGGAAAGAATTTAACGTGGTCCGATCAACTTTAAGTGCGGAGAATCACTCAAATATTCCTAGCGACATGATATTAGACAAGAACTTAAACACGATAATCAACAATAAAAAAAGAACCAAGTAATTGATACAAAAGAACTCAGCAATGAGGTTGTACTTGGGAAAATTGGGGCTATTCAATTATTCATATGAACCTTAGATCAAGATGACACCTAGGGAGAGATAGACAGAGTCTTAGGTCTTCAGAGGCTAGCGTCAATCATACTGCTAGGTCTTGGGCCCAGTAGTTGAGCCATTATTCGCACTACCCTAGCTCTAAAACTAGCGAGTCCGAGATGTCTCAGAGTATGGAGAGACCCACAGGAAGTTCAGGCGTGCCATACTTACAAAGGGTGGAAGGCCCGTACAAGATGCAGCTGGAATACCTTAGGACCAACCGATTAGGTGCTTGCATCTATGAGGGCGGCCTAGGAAGATCTGTGGTCCAAATTAAAAACCCTGATCAACCCATTGGACTAGAACACCCAGTAGTCAAGTTTGAAAATGGTGCATACCTGGACAAAGAAGGAACCATATACGTAGTCACCAGCCACCCATATAGGACAGACGAGTTTGGTAATGTGATCCCAGAGATATACATAGGTGACCTAGAGCAAGGAAACATAGGTGGAGAGCCTAAAACACCTCGAGGAAAATCTGTTCTTACTAGAATTATCACACCAGAGTGGATTCCCCAGGACAACAAGAGCATCGATCTACTCTTGAACAAAGAGACTGACGAAGCCTTTTGGAGGTATAAGCCTGATTATCCTAATGAGATAGGAACGATCACAATCTATGAGTTCAAAGATCCTGATAGCCCAGGCAAGGTGACCTATTTAGACAATACTTCAGAGAGGATCTTTGTGGTCACAGAACATGGTAGGCATGCCTACACTTGGAAGGGAGAATTTATTTTCCCCCAACCAAGATCTAATGTTTCTTATGGCCACCCAAGAGCTGGAACGTCCCAAGCTCATGGAGCTCAAAGAGACAGGAATAGAGAAAGACCTGAGGTAAGGTTTTCTAACCCATTGGGAAGAGAAAGGATGAGAACAGAGACGGATAGAGAAGAAACCGAGAGACCAAGAGCCCCGAGGAACCTAAGAAATACTGAGGATTTTCCTTTGCCAAGGCCAAGAGAACACACTAGAACCTTGAGGCCAACCCAGCTAGTAAAGTCCATGAAGAATTACTTCGATGGCACTGGAGACCCCTACGATCATGTGGCCGAGTTTAGGCAAGTCTTGAGAGCTGAACAAGTTGAGGACGTGTTCATGCAATACAATCCCTTTGGTCTAACCCTTAGGAACAGAACCCTTATGTGGTTTCAACCACTAAATGAGAGACACTTCAAGAACATAGACCAATTTTTGGAGGCATTCATTACTGAATTCTCTAAGAGTGGCATAAGGCATAATACTTCCTCACTGATTCATAGCTTCAAGCATACACCTCAAGAGACTGTGAGACTTGCAGGAAGAAGGTTTAGGCAATACTTAGAGAGATGCCCTATTCCTGAGTTACCCACACCAGCCAAACAGGTAGCTTTATTCTTAGATGGATTGCTAAGTACCAAGTTGAGATCATATGTGTACTTGAAGGACCCTAGGACCATAGAAGAGTGTGTACGCATGTGCATTGATGTTGAGGATAACCTAGGGGATGAATTAGAACTTTCCAAAATCTAGAAGGATTCAGATAGCTCTAGTAGCCTCACTTCCAATCAATCCACATCTATCGAGGAACTTGCAGAGAAGGTAGCTCAAAAACTAGGTGCCTCTAGCAAACAAATCCCAAGATTTGCACCAATGAAGCGATGTTATACTTGTGGTGGTGACCATATGGCAAATGTATGTCCCATTATGGCTCAGCCTCAGGTGAATCCTAGTAGCCAATACTGTACGATAGAGAGAAGATACACCAACCATATTGCACAAGACTGCCCCTATAACAAACAAACTGTGAGACAAAATTACCCTCAACCATATCCACAACAGGGAAGATACCAGAATCAGTACCCACCACAACAATACGGCAGACCACAACAACCCTATCAGCAACCCTACCAAGCCCAGCAAAGGCCTCAACCAATGTTAGCTCAACAACCTCCAAACCCTTCCAATGTGATTCCCATCAAGTATGCAGCTGCAGAAGAAAATTTGAACAGAGCTATAGTCCGAGTAACCCCATTACTTTCAGAAAGTGACCCCAGTGACCATAGCTTTGATTCTACACATATTGACAACCCCCAGGCTTACTACATGCAGTCTCCTGAACATGGTGAGTTCTACTATAGTGAAGAACCGAGTGAACCTAGTTGGGAGCCAGAGTATGCAAAGAGCATGTACACAAATCCTAACCCTAGACCTCAACCTAGGCAAGTAAGACCCCCGTTTCCTAGAGGACCATGCTATAGATGTCAGGGAGATCATCTCATTCGTCATTGCCCAATGCCTGCCCCTACACAACCCCAATCGGTGACAATTCAAGGTTTTTGTCAAGATTGTGGAAAGGAGCATCTCTTACGAGATTGCCCAAAGAATCCCAATAATATGCCAAAAATCACTCCTATCAATGTTATTGGGTTAGTAGTAGACTCTACAGGAAGTGTAGCTTCCACTGCACCATTGAAAGTGGTCACTAGAGCCCAAGCTTTGCGGCAGAACCAAGGATTAGGCCAAGAAAAGAGTTCTGAGGTTAGCAAAACCGAGAGCATAACCAAGAAGAGGACTAGAGCTTGGAAGGATAGATGCGAGAGAATGAAAAGATAATGGGCAAAGAAGATGAGTGAACTCAAGGAAAGTCTCAGAGAAACGAGAGCCAAGATAATTGAACTCACCTCTCAACCTCAATCTCACACTATCCCACCACCATCATTCCCATCTCCATCCAATCCACTACCTTCGAACCCACCTCACACAATCCACCACCCCCTAGAGTAGGATCAGTCCTAGCAGATCCCACTCCCGAGGACTTAAACATGATGCTCAAGGCATATCAGGCCAAAATCCAAGAAGGGCCAAACGTAACGGATCATGAAAAGTGTTACCCTAGAGTGGAACTAGAGCTTGAACGAACTAAAATTTGTGCTAAGATGGTGGAATTGGCCCAAACCATGTTTGAAGCCAGTCGCCTCTTTAACTTCTCTAGTTCTGCTAGGACGTAGTTGCACTTTGATGGACTCCTAGAAAGATTGGAGAGGCTAATTTCACAGTCAAAAAAGGAAACTGTCTCTCCAAATAAGGACAAGGCAAGTGAAAGGATAAGCCTTCCTACCCAGGAAGCTTATGTGCCTAACTCCACAGAGCTAGATACATCTTCTTCTATGAATCCGTACTCACTAGAGTTCCTACGAGAGATTCAAGAAGAGAAATGGGCTAAAGAGAGTGAAGTTCCTCCTCCCATTGAACTTGTGGATGACTTGCATGATCAATTCCCACAAGATATTCCTTCGATTTATGGAGAGCAAGAGAGCACCCAATCTCAAGAGAGATTAGACTTTGAGTCTAATTCCCTACAGGAGCTACCCCATTTCACAGGCCCATGGGAAGCTCAGTCTACTTGTATGAGAGCACCCACGGTCATGGTACGAAACAAAGACTCAGTCATACCTAGGAACACAGAGGTTGTAAAGAACAGTAAAGTGCAGTGCAATCTCACTTTAGAAGAGTTACTCAAGGTTAGGCCAGAACTGTGGAAACATGTAGCTAATCAAGTGCGAGAAGTAGCAAAGCCTCGTTCCCAGGTAGGTTTGCATAGAACGGTGCTAGAAATACCTTTGGATAAGATAGGAGACATGAGTGAAGGAGAAGAAGGAAACACATATCTCCCTATCACTCATTAGGGTTACACCACCAAGGCAATATTGGACTCAAGTGCAGGAGTTGCAATTGCTACCACTTCCCTATGGAAGCGATGGGGCAAGCCAGCACTCAGGCCAACAAGAATGAAGTTACAAATGGCTGATGGTCACATTGAAAGACCCTTAGGATTGCTAGAAGGAATCAATCTCACTACATGTGGTGTGGAGTTTGAGCATACTTTTTCTATATGTGACTTTAGCAAAAATCAAGCCTATGAGATGATTCTGGGAAGACCATTTATGTGGCAATTGCAAGTAGTACAGGATTGGGGAACCAATTCCTTGTACTTACAACACTTAGGTGTCACGACCAAAGTTAATCTCAAGGATTATTCACATAGAGATGTACCCCCTATCCAATGGAACCCCATCCATAGAGCCAAAGATGATACAGAGTCTGTGCATTCCATAGGATCAGGATCCTCATGGATGCATGAAGACACTCACTTGTGGATGTGTAAAGTAGCAGTAGAAGAAGAGAAGAGAGAAAAAGCCCGAGAGATAGGTGCAAAGGAAACCCATAGATCAGTTGAAGACCCGGCCTATGCACGTGTAGTATTCCCTGACGAAGAATTTGAACCTCACGGCTAGGCAGAAATTTTAGCAACAATGGATGTAGCCATCAATGAAGAACAATGGACACCACACTGGGATGAGGATGGCTATGATATTTCAGTCTTCTCAATGGAGCCAATCATGGGTGATTTGGTTCTTGAAGAATGTGAACCTAGCACCGATGCATTTGAGGATGCAAGTGACTCCGACCTAGAGTCAATCATTATGGACCCACCCTTTGCATCAGATGAAGAATACTTCTACGAAGTGGAAACTCATCCTCAGAGACATGAAGAGGTCACAAATGATGTAAGGTTAACCACGCAAGTGACCACCAAGAGTGAAGGAAAGAAAAGAAAGAAGAGAGAAGTCACACAAGAAGTAGAAGAATCTTTGTTTGAGGTCCCCAAGAATTTCAAAAAGTATGAGATAGATGATAGGAGAGTCATGGTAAGAATGCCTAAACATGAGGCACAATCAGGAGAGGCCTATGATAACAAAGAAACCACTAAGAAAATAGTTGTAGCCATAGAAGCAGGAGAAGAAAGATGCACATACATAGGACATGACTTGACGGAAGAAGAAGAGCAAGAGTTGATAGCCTTGCTAAGAGAATACAAAGATGTATTCGCTTGGAGCTATAAGGATTTGAAAGATGTAGACCCTGACATATGCTCACACACTATCCCCATCACCTCATATGCCAAACCCTCTAAGCAAAAGCCATACACATATAATGATAACTATGCTGCAAAGATTAAAGAAGAGATAGATCGCTTGGTTGAAGCTGGATTCATCTATGAAATTGAGCACACAGAGTGGGTATCCCCCATTGTAGTGGTGCCCAAAAAAAAATGGAAAGTTACATGTATGTATTAACTTGAAGAAGGTTAACGCAGCCACTATTCGAGATAACTATCCGCTCCCTATTACTGAGCATCTACTAGAAAGAGTAGCAGGCAAGGAAGTGTACAGCTTCCTTGATGGATTTTCAGGCTACAATCAAGTAGCCATAGCTCCAGAAGATCAGCATAAGACGGCTTTTGCCACAGAGTGGGGCATATTTGCCTTTCGGGTAATGCCATTCGAGCTTACCAATGCTCATGCAACCTTCCAAAGATTGATGTGCCACGTGTTTAAAGAGTTCTTGAGGAAGAATTTGGAATTCTATGTTGATGATCTCTGTGCTCATTCCAACATTAGACAGACACACATACCTGACCTTAGGCAAATCTTTGACAAATGTAGAGAATTCCAAGTCTGCCTGAACCCAAGAAAGTGTGTTTTCATGGTCAGGCAAGGCAAGATTCTAGGACACATAGTGTCAAAGAATGGCATATCCACTAACGAAGAGAAAGTGAGAGCTATCTCGGAACTACCTAGGCCAAAGAATGTCAAGGAAGTACAAGCTTTCATGGGGCATTGTGGTTATTACCACCGTTTCATACACATGTATGCCGTCATTGCAAAGCCTCTATACGGACTTTTGACCAATTTTGAGTGGACAGATGAATGTGAGAACTCCTTCAATGAGCTTAAACGACGATTATGTTCAGCACCAATCTTGACTACATATGATTGGAATAAGCCCTTTCATGTCCACGTGGATGCATCCAATTATGCTATTGGGTGTGTACTTGCATAACCTATGGTTGAAGGTAATATGGATCTTCCCATTGCCTATGCTAGTAGACAGTTGAATGCAGCTGAATGAAATTATACCACTACTAGGATTAGGCATGGTATATGCGGTTAAGAAGTTTAGACACTATTTTATTGCAAATAAATTTAAATTTTTTACTGATTATCAAGCACTGTTGTACTTGGTAAACAAGCCATGCAATACGGGTAGATTAGTAAGATGGTTTCTCTTACTAATGGAATATGACTTTGAGGTGGTGGTGAGGAAAGGCAAGACTCATTTGAGAGCAGACCATCTCTCGAGACTCACATCTAGAGAGGCCCCACAAGGAGTATTAGATGACCTTCTTGATGCTTGTTTAATTTGGAAGTCGTGTCGTAGTGGGCCAAAACGTTAGTGCCAGTATTGACATACGGGCCTAACCACCCAGTGATAAACACTCAAGATAGGGAGGTAGTAAAAGCCCAAAAGTACCATATCATGGCAGGGAGTATGTACAAGCATACAGATCAAGCGATATTAGCCTGTTGTGTGGAAGAGGATGAGTACAAAAATGGTTGCAATTAGCACATGTAGGTGCATTAGAGGCCCAACATTACTCAAGGCAACAAACCCTACAGACACTAAGGAGACTCGGAGTGCATTGGCCGACTATGGAAGCAGATGTCCATCAGATGTGTAAGGAATGCCCAGTGTGTAGTGTTAGACCACCTGTGGAGCACGCTACTTTGTACCAAGTGTCTTTAGTGCCAGATTGGAGTGAACCATTAGTAGATGATTACCAAGAACATTCTCTCCGATGTGTTATCTAGATAGAAAACTTTGTCTGGTGTCTTAGGGTCTTTGAAGTCATAGATGGTGATTATTCGATTAGGTTGATCTGGCTTGAATCTCCAAAAGGCTTCCTCCATTTCTCTATTCAAGAATAGTTATATGCTTTTGTTTTCTTGAGGGATCCAATCTGGAGTGATCAGTCTGGTCAAAATTGACTTACCTCTAGGGGTCTTGGGTTCCTAGGTCCCCTTGCTCTAGGTCCCCTATCTCAATTCTCAAGAATGATATTTCCAAACTCATCTATCCTATCTGGTAATCTTGTAACCACATACATGGTTCCTTGCTTATCAATATATGAACCATCTTCAAACTTAACCATTGGGTGTTCAAGTCCAAAGGGTTGATCAGGATTTTTGAGTTGGATAACTGATTGCCTCAGACCATCCTCATAGATGTGTGCACCTAATTGGTTGGTCTTGATATACTCCAACTGTGTCTTATATGAACCTTTTGGTGTTTGTAGATAGATAGTACCTGAGCTACATATGGGTCTTTCCATGCTATAAGACATTTCTGAGTCACTTGTCTTAGAACTTAGCGTGTAGGGACAACCACTAAGTTGTTGTGCCTGTGACCTAGCTATATGGTTGAAGAGGCCTCAGATGATCTAATGCTTTGTCTATCTCGGCCTAGGTGTCTACCTGATCTTAGGTTCATAAGCTTCATCTACTAGTCCCACTTTTCCTAAGTACAATCGTCTTACAATTTTCTTTTGAATCAATTATTTCTTCTTAACCCTTCTTAACCTTACCTAAGAAATTTCTTCGTTAGGAGTTCTAGTATTTTTTTGCACTTTGAGATGTGATCAATCCACTTAAGTCCTTTTCCTTTAGGGTTTATTGCAACAATATCTTGGTTATGCTTGAACTTGAGAAATTAGGGTTTTCTTGGACTTGCGTTGTACCTATCGTAGCCCTAATTATCACTACTCATATTTAGCCTTCGCTAAGAATTGACTGTGGGGGTTAAGAATGATTCCAACTTCAAGTTGCTCTCCCTTGATTACACTTGGATGCCCCAGACACATGTTCCCACACTTGCAAAAAACTTTCCACTTTGCTTTGACGCCCTTGAATCGCTCTCAATGGACCTATAAAAGTCTCAAGTTTAGATCAAGCTTAAACTTCAATTTATTTGATAAACAGTTTGATTCAAGTATTTTTGAAGACTCTTTTTCCCCCTTTTGTATTGCTCAAAATCCTTTGGAGTCCCCTTGGTTTCCTAGTCCCACCTGAGCTTTCCAACAAACCTGAAATCACAACAAATGGATTTCGGATGAGAAAGTTATGTCTAGTTCGACTTTTGGGGGTCAAAACAGGCACATAGGACCTCAAAGAATTGCAATTTTTTTTTCAAATCAGGTAGCCAAAAAGTCCTATTTTTTTATCAAAAAATTGCGATTCTCTCAAAATCCACTCCAAAGAATCATGACTTTTTCAAAATCTTCCAAGCAAAGAATCGTGAATTTCTCACAGGAAATTGTGACTTTCGCAAACTCACTAAGTCCAAGGAATCACGAATTTCTAGTAGGAAATCGTGACTTTTTCTAACTCACTAATTCTAGGGAATCGCAAATTTCTAGTAGAGAATCGTGAATTTCTAGCAGAGAATCACAAATTTCTTGAATTTCCTCAAGTCTAGGGGAATGCGAATTGTTAGCAGAGAATCACAAATTTCTAGAAAAGAATCCTGAATTTCTTCTAGAGAATAGAGAATTTCTCAAAATGCCCAAGTCCAAACAATCGTGAATTTCTTCTAGAGAATCGCAAATTTCTTCGAGAGAATCGCGATTTTCTCACTTTCAGAGAATCGTGATTTTCTCAATTTTCCCAAGTCCAAAGAATCACGATTTTCTCAATTTTCTCTAAGTCATAATTGCAATTTTCTCAAATTTCTCTAAATGTTGTGATTCACGAATTTCTTGAATGCACTAAATCTAAAGAATCATGAATTTTTGCAGAGAATTGCAAATTTTTAGAGAGAATCACAAATTTCTTGGAAAGAATCACATTTTTCTCACTTTCAGATAATAATAATTTTCTCAATTTTCTCTAAGTCCAAAGAATCGCGATTTTCTCAATTTTCTCTAAGTCCAAAGAATCGCAATTTTCTCAATTTCCTATAAGTGCAAAGGATCACGATTTTCTCAAAATGCACAATTCTAGAGAATCACGATTTTCTCTAAGTCCAAAGGATCGCGATTTTCTCAATTTCGTATAAGTCCAAAGGATCGCGATTTTCTCAAATTTTCTAAGTCTAGAGAATCGTGAATTTCTTGAATGCAAAAAGGCTAGAGAATCTTGATTTTCTCAAAATGCACAATTATAGAGAATCACATTTTCTCATTTTCAGAGAATCGCGATGTTCTCAAAATTTTTTATGGGGAAAATTTTTTGAATTTTCCAGAGAATCATGATTTTCTGAGTTTTTAGGCGGGAATTTTGAAATTTTGTCCCAAGCCTCAAATGTGCAGAAAAACATGAAAAACACAAGCTCATGCCAAGCACTTCCTAGCTCTTTCTTGCACTCCCACACATAAGAAATGATATGAGAAATATTTTTTATATTTTGTTTTCTTATAATGTTTGCGTTCCTTCTTTAATTGTGTAGCATTAGTAGATTTCTACTTGCTAGTACATGAGCTCCATTTACCTTTTCCCTTCTGATTAGTTAAAAGAAAGCTTGATTTGCAACACACATATTTGACATGTTCTTCTTAGACTGATCTTCCCATAATAAAACAAAGACTAACTCTTGAAATGTAAGGAATTTGATTTCCTTTCATCACCAATCGAAGGAGAAGCAAAACTCTACTATGAATCTAGAAGATCATTAAGAAAAATCTACACAAGTGAACTATTTAGAAAGATTTTATCGACAAAAATCAATTGCTTCTTCAAATCGTTGATCTTTGTCAAAAAACTATCCATAGAATCTCCTTCATTCATATGCTCAGTCTCGAGCTATTTTTTGAGTTAAACAATACAAGACTAATTTCATGCTTGGTGTAATGTTGTAAGAGTATTTGAAACATCTTTTGTTGTCTTACACAAGCGAATATGAGCGATTATGGCACACACTTGAAAGAAAAAACAATCAATGAATGTGTGTGCATCTCCTCCATCCTAATGAAGTTTCTCTACACTAGATGTAACAAGAGCCACATTAGGACTAGGAAATTGAAGATCACCATCTTCAATACCATCTGCATCACCTCCAATAACTGTATTTGTAGGTGTAGTAGGATGTTTTCCAACGCCCTACACAATTCCACAACCCTTTTACCAATACATGACATGCCATATATGCCCACAATGGTTAATTAGTACCATCCAACTTATCCTCAACAACCAAAATATGGAATATATCATTCCTTCCAGCCATGGAAAGTGGAAAAATACCCTGATCTAAACGATTGACCATATCTCAAAAAGTTGAACAAAACAACCTATCCAGATTCGTCGTTGTGTAGCAAACTTTGAGACACTTGTACTCGCAAAGCCAACTTTGTGAATATTTTTTAGCACAAATAGATGAAACTATATGCACAATCACTGTCGTAGTGCATTAGGAGGCCAAAATGAGTTCAAATCAAAATTTTGATGTTGCACAACAAAGTTATTTTGAACTCCTAACCTCTCCCAGTATGCTCAATAATTTTCATGTGATTTTGAGGCTTTTATCGAAGGGGCACCAATAACATCTTAGATGAAAAGGTGACCTATCGGGATACTAATATTTGGAGTTTGAGGTCTATGAAAGTGCATGAATCGCACATGGAAGAAGAAGAACCTTGGAGAACAACACATGTCTGAATGTATTACCAAGTGAATGTACAAAGGTAAGTGACCCATTAGATTTATAGGGTATATACAAGCTAGGAAAAAAACCATCTAAAGAGGGAAAAAAGTGTATGATGGTCCTAAGTGTGTTCACACACATCGCTACCAAAATATATCAACACTATGGTGTTTGTGTAATTATTGTCTCAAGAACTATCCCCTAGATTTGTTATTTTCTTGAAAGTTGTTTCTCACCACGTACTCATTTTGATAATCAATTGATTATGGCCTTGATGAAGCAATATGATGTTTTGCATAAGTTTAGTACTCCCTAGTAGCCCAATGCAAATGGACTAGTTGAAAGTACAAAAATGTGTTATTAACCATGTTACAGAGTTCATTTTGAGTTTTTTATTCTATTAACCTTGTTACACAAGTTCATTTTGAAACGTCAGGATGAACTTCTATTGTCTATCCTTTCTGCATACAAGAGTGCATGTAATGTTTCCACTAGATTTATTCCCTTTAAACTTGTCTATGGCATTGAGGCCATTGCACCAATGGAGTTAACAGTTCCTGGTCTCAAAGTTGCCATTGAGCATAAACTGTTACCTAAAGGTTCCTTATTTTCTCCAATGTAGATGTTACAATAGTTTGATGAAAATTCTTTCACTAGTCTTTAACTGCTCTAGGAAATGGAGTTATGATATGAAAGGATATATTTTGTCAATCTTTGGTATTTCATCTTTGAACTCTGTTTTTTAAACTCTAAAGCAAATCAGAAGGTCAAAAATTAGGCATGCTTGATAGGCTCATATATAATTATGGCAAAACCCAGTCCGCAAACATTTTGATTGGAGACTTTGTCCAGTCAACTCTAGCTATGGAAGTTCTTCTACCCTTTGAATTGCTATGGAAGTTCTTCTACACTTATTCTCTAGCTATGGAAGTTCTTCTACCCTTTGAATTGCTTTCGACCACCTTCTCCATCATAGTGCATGTCTATCTACAAGCCCACGAGCTGGTTTCCTTCAAATTGGTAGAATGGGTTGTGACTTATGTCCACCCATTATGTGATTCGATTATCATGGAGATTGCATATTACACTATCCAAAATTTTCTATGGGAGATCACCCAGCCCAATGGCTCTACATGGTGAGTCAACGTAAGTGCTGTGGGAATAAGGTTCTACCTCCCCAGAGAATGTGTTGACTAGGTGGAGCTCATTTTAATGGTAGACATGCAACACATATTCTCAAAGAAATTTTTAAAACTGTGAGATTCTCTCCATTTTTGAGTTCAAGAAGCATGAAGATCGAGATAGATGATTCAATGGCGGCTAATATTTTCGAAGACTCGAAGAGAGAGATATCATTACACCTAGCCTCACACTACCCCATCAAAACTCTCAAACTCACTTACGAAAGAATCTCCATGGTGGCATCACACATGAGTAGAGAATAAATGGAGTGGCACTTCCACGACATCCCCATGCATCTGATGCACATGGTCATATCTTTGTGTTGTTTCCCCATGTCCTTCCCCTTAAGAGGACTCTTAGGAAGGTAATCTAAAATTGGGAAATCGTCTCGCAAGGGTGACAACCCGCTCCCAAGTAGCACTATTTGTGAACTATCTTTCCACTTTACCAGACACTCTTTCTCCTCTTCCATTTCTCTCGAGTGCATAGTATGCTCTCAGGCTCATGTGGAATAGATTAAACAAAAATAGGCTCTACTACCTCACTATCTAGAATGAGGTTGTCAGATTCACCCAGCCTTTTCTTAAGCCAGCTATCATAAAATATTGGATGGATCTGGCTATTCTCTAGAAGTTGGAGCTGTTATTCCATCTTTCCTATTTTGTTAAGTATTGGGAAGGGTCCACAATACCTACAAGATAGTTTTGGACAAGGTCTCATCTTCATGGTTTCATACCTAGATGGAACTCTAAGATAAACTTGCTCTCTTACCTCAAAGTTAATGTCTCTCCTTTGAGGATCAACATAGGCTCTAGCCCTTTCCTCAATTCTCCTAATGTTGTCCTTAGGAAGCCTAAGAATATCATTCATCTCTTCCAAGAAGTCCTTTCCGGTTTGAACTTTCTCGTTCTACAATCCTAGTGCATAAGGAGCTCTTAGCTGAAACATGTACATAAGCATATATGGACTATGCCCAGTGGAAGAGTGCTTGGCACTATTATATGCAAACTCTACTATAGGCTAGTACTCTTCTCAAATAGTTTTCCTTTCGCTTGTTGTCTCTCTCTTTCCTGTCTTTCACCTTCAATTCTTGATCTCTCTCTACCCTCATTGTGTGCAAAGCTTACCTAAGGTCTCTCTCTAGCTCTTTCCCTCTGGGTTTCATGAGCCTAGATGATCCTAATCCTTGGAGGCCATGGCAAATATTAGACCTTACTGGAGGGAAAATCATTTCAGTCTTCCAAGTGTATGCATGCCTCTCATGCTTTACATTAGGGGAAAAAATGAACCCTGAATGGGCCTTTTAGATTAAGGGGTGATTAGTGATGGATCAATGAGAGGAGGGTGGTGGCCACAGTCTAGAGCCTCAATGAAGTAGGCTAGGCCTAGATTTCCCTTGGTTTGGAGTATTCAAAACAACTAAAATCCTCTCTTAGTGGTTTCGTCGGCCACAAAATTCGAAGTTCTCCAACCAAATTTGATTTGAGCCGTTGGATATTGAGGAAATCCAAAGATGGAGCTTGAAAGAAGGAAGCGAGTGCGCCTTTTTTTGTCCATCGTTGGATGAGGAATTCAATCTTGTGGCTGTCAAGCCATGAAATTAAATAAAAGCCACGCAAAATCGCGTTTCAATCTCTTGCATTCGATTTGCGAGCATCCAATGGATGATAAGGACTTGGGTCCCAATTTTGCTAGTCTCTCTCTTACCTTTCCCATCTCCCAGTATGATGTGACCTTTGCTTCATCGTTTTCTGCCAGACTTCCGAGCGCGAATCGTGATCGTCCGTGAGAGATATCTAATGGTGTTGAATTACCCACGCATTTATACACTCTCTCTTCCTTTTCCCCACATCTTACAAGTGATGTGATAGTCTATTTTGTTCTTATCTGCCAGAGAAAGACTCTTCAATCGCGTCCATCCGTGATTCACATCCAATGGTTTCAAATGCCCACGAACCCAAGCTCACTGAGAGGTCTATTTTGTCTTTTTTTGTCAGACACATTCCAACCCAAGCACACTAAGAGCTCTTTTTTGTCCTTTTTTGCCAGAACCACTTTCGTTAATCTCGTGTGTTCGTGAAGGATATCCGACGGTGCTTAATATTCAAGAATCCAAAACAAGATATTTATCAACTGTGGTCTCTTGGAAATAGTATTTTTATATTAAAAACCACTACTGGTTTTTTTTTAGTCCTCAATACTAGAGAAGATTAATTTTAATCCCGAAAAATTAGGGATCCTTACAAGGCCCATGCAGGGCTCACTTTTTCCCCAAAGGCTTTCTGAGGGCAAAAACATTCCCTCCAGACATGACTTTGGCCAAGAAAAGAAGTTTAGAACAAGAAGCCCTAGATTACTCACTCATTGCAGATAATTTATACAAATGTGGTAAAGATGGTTACCTCAGATTATGTGTCCATGAAAGCGAATACCTCAAGATATTGGAAACTGCTCACCAGGGTGTAGCAAGAGGACATTTTGGACCGGATCCGGTGATCAAGGCTATACTATTTGCAGGTCTTTGGTGGCCAACCCTTCACATGGATGCACATACCTATGTGAAGAGGTGTGAGGTTTGTCAGCAAACTCAGTATCCTATACGCAAGGATGAGATTCCATTGAAACCTATGATGGGTGGACGTGCATTCTCTAAGTGGGGAATAGACTTTGTAGGTCCTATTGATCCCCCAGCTAAGGGTTCACATGCTGAATATATCATTGTTGCCACTGATTATCTGACCAAATGGGTAGAAGTAAAAGCTACGACAAAGAACGATGCTCAGACGACCGCTAAGTTCTTATTCGAGAATGTGTTCACTAGATACGGGATACCTATAGAGCTAGTAAGTGATAGAGGCACTCATTTCTTGAATGACGTTATTGAGAATCTTCTCCAAGAGTGCTTGGTGATACACAAGAAGTCTGCCCCTTATCGTCCACAAGCTAATGGCCAGGCTGAGAGCACAAATAAGATTCTATGCAATGTAATGACAAAATTAGTGAATAATAAAACACTCTGATTGGGACAAACGGCTACACCATGTTGTTTGGGCATACCGAGTTGCCTATAAAACGGTACTCCAAGCCACACCCTTTCAGATGGTATTTGGCTAAAATGCAGTGCTACCATTGGACTTTTTGATACCTACATTGAAAGTAGCACAAGAGCATAACTGGATAGGGCATGAGCTCTCCTCTAGAATCTTTGATCTTGAATGATTAGGTGTAAGACGATTGAGAGCTGTAGCAGGAATTTATGCAGCCAAGAAGAGGCAAAAAACATATTTCGATGCACATGTGAAGGATAAGGGCTTAAAAGTAGGAGACCTAGTTTTGGTCTACACTTTGAAGCAACATGCGAGAAAATTAGAGAAGTGTGGCTATGGACCTATGATCATAAATAGGATCTCAACAAGGGGATATGTCCAACTAGCTACACTAGAGGGTGACATTCTTCCTAGTTACATTAGCGGATGCAGAGTCAAGCTATATCAAGAACCCCTCAAGGAGGAGATGTTAAATCGACTCAATACGGCCAAGAAATGCAAAGAAGAGGAAAAATGAATTCGAGAAGAAGCACAGGCAGAAGCCTTGGAACGCATCCGAAGAATGAAGTTGAGAAGACAGGGCAGAGATCAGCCTAGGACGGAGGCCTATGCAGACCCAGGATATCATATGGCTATGTGTGAAGTTTCAGGTATTAGCTCTCATAGAATAATTGATCGACGTCCTTCTGTAACCTTAGAGATAGGACAAGGAAAGAGTGCAAGGACTGTACGGGCCTTGATTGACTCAGGTGCAACCACTAGTGCTATTAAACTTTCCTACTATCAAAAATTAAATTTAAGCATCAATCCTATAGAAGTATATCTTATAGGATTGGGAGGTGTGGAAACCCCTTGCATGGGCGAGGTGGAACTTCCCCTCTACATTCAAGATATTCTAATGATAGCTAAGATACTAGTGTGTCAAGATGAGGACCTCACTGAGCCTCTTGTCTTGGGTCAAGACTGGATCTACGATCGTGCAGTCAACCTAAACCTAAGAAGTGGACTTCTTCAGGTTTGGGTAAATCAGAATCGCATTACAATTGAGCTAGAAAACAAAGCACTCAAAGGATTAGGAAAGGCACAAACTCTTGGTCCTTCTAGGAGTACACATGAAGATGACGCTGCTATTCTTGTCCAAAACTATGTGATGCAGAGGGATGATTGTCTCAACAAAGAAGTCAAGGATACGATGGAACTCCCTTCTTTTCCAAAGGCCATCGGGATGCAGCAACCAAAGGCGGATCAAATGCAGAAGAAGCAGATGATCTATGCTTGAAGCCATAAGAAAGTACAAAACGCGGTGTCTCAACCAACAAAACAAGTGTGGGTGCAGAAAGGTGACCAACATGTTGA
Source organism: Ceratopteris richardii (assembly GCA_020310875.1). Taxonomy (NCBI): domain Eukaryota; kingdom Viridiplantae; phylum Streptophyta; class Polypodiopsida; order Polypodiales; family Pteridaceae; genus Ceratopteris; species Ceratopteris richardii. Next base: position 89,557,931 of record CM035436.1, read on the forward strand.
AGTCCAATCACAACCATTGGCTCAACTTCATATTAGTGAGCAACGACAGGCCACTAATAAGAAGTCTTTCAAAAATTCTTCTACAAAAGTGAAGTCTATCTGGGTACCCAAGAAGTCAATGAAGGCTGACCCACAATCAAGACAAATTTGGGTGCCTAAGGCTTGCTTGTGGGCTCAAGTAGCCACATATAAACCACGCCTACAACATGATTCACTCACTCGAAGAGATGATTTTCACTCTTATTCGACAAACACAAACTCATATTTGTCCCGGAGCATGAGTAGAATCACTTGTAAATGGGTCCCTAAAAAGCCTCATTTAGAAACGAACATTCTTATGAAACCCACCAGAGTTTACACAAAATCAACAAAGAAAGCCACCCACTGTGTTTGGCAGCCCAAACCTTGTAACAAACCACCTAATCCCATTGTAAAGCTACCTCCGCTTACTAACTGTATCCACACTGCACCCCACCACCCCAAGTAGCACATAGGAACCCTGCATCGGCTAACCACACTTCACACTCACAACCCCACGAACACTAACTAACTAACTAACTACCTCACAATTCATCATGTTAATGTTGTAACGGGGACACATGACCACTTTGTGTCCATTTGCAATGTTAACATTCATTTGTATATTCTCACAGAACCGGCGACCAAGTTCATCAACATGGTCGAGGCTGCAGGAATGAGCTCTCAAGCAGACACGAGCCAGCAAGTGGTGGATTTAGAGAGTTTACCAATTATGCCGGAGACAAATGAAAGACCAGAAGAGTTGTAGGCCATCCAAATCATACCAATAGCAGACCCCCCAAGTGGCCATACCATGCCTGTAGGAAAGGCTTCCCACTGGTTCAGTGAAGTTGTAGGACCCTTGGGAGAGGGATCATACCTATGGGAGTTATAATTGGACTTCAATGGAAAACAAGGTAAATACCACTTCTTTACAAGGGAATTCGAAAAGTTACAAAATGAAGCAGGCCTACGTCCGGTGTGGGAGAAGGCAGGATTGGATGCATACTTCAGTGTCCGCCTCCCAAAGCCTAACTTCATGCGATGCTACTATCTCATCAATACCTTGGCTCCAAGCAAGCACCCAAAAGGTACAAGCTCATTTGTGCTTCCATCTCTGACAAGGGGGAATGAGCTCAAGAGGTTTCAGTTATCAAACAACTTAGTGAGAGAGGCCCTAGATATGCATATTCCAACACAGAAGGAGACCCTGATGCCTGATTCCATGAAGAATCGGAGCCTCACCAAGCTCAAGGACATGGTGGCCATGACGCCCAATATTGCAATACACCTTCGAATGTGCATGCAACACTTTGCTTTTCCTGCCCAAGATAGATTCACCATGCCACCCAAGAAAATATGGTTTAGTTTGTATCTAGCAGAGACACAGAACCTCAGCATCAACTTACCCCACTGGATAATTGATTAGATACACCTAGCCCACAAATGATGGCCGCGGAAGCACGTGTTATATGGATGTTGTGCTCTAACTAGAATCATTTATAGGTGTTTGGCTTATGACATCCCTATTCAGCAGGCCCTGATGTGGAATCGAGTACAGCATTTTAGAGGCCAGACATCCACTAGACCCCCTTCCAAGAAGATGAGAGGAACTCTCCAAGTACCATGTGCTCAACCACGTGGAGCCACCCTAACACTGGACGTTATCCCGCCACCCTGAAGGGTTCGGCCATTCACACTACGACTTCCAAGACGCAGAACCAATGGCCCTGATTTGATATTTCCTCCCATCCCAACCGATCTTGAATTTCCCGGTGGCGCACCCTTGGAAGAACTCACGAATGAAGACTTCGAACAATTGTTAAGAGACGTAGATCTTGAGGCAGAAGAGGAACAACAAGTGGGGAATGTTCAACCACAGGAAGCAACCTCCCAAGTACCTGCTACCACAGTTGAAATGGATGAAGAGGACGACGAAGACGAAGAGTATGAGGAGGATGAGGAGGAATATGACCACAGGCATCAAGATGAGTAGCAAGAAGTTCTAGAACTTGTAGGTGCGCCTGCATACACAGCTCAACTACAAAGGTTATACGATACGATCAAAGCAGTGCAAGAAAGGCACCAACTCTCCCTTGCATCAAGCCAAGCCTTGATGGAAGAAATGCTAGCAGACGATGGCGTAGATCAAAATTTTATTAACACCCTCAAATTAGTGTTAGAATCGTTAGGAGTTCCGGAGGCTGTCCACACAGCATTTCGCCAGTTCGTGAGGTATGACAAATGCAGAGTTGACACATTACCACGAGCAGGTAAGACTCACAAAATACCCATCACAGAACCAACCCTAACCATCAAAACCACAGCTACCCACACCACCACCGTTGACCTCACTACTGAAACTTTCCTTCAGACATCACCATCTCACCCCCGCACCCCCCTTCTCCACCACCACCACCACCACCTCCCACCATTAAAGAAACTGCAGTCATCACATCTACCTTCACCTACAACCCAACCTCATCCACAACCTTCTCCTTTCGAGAGCCAACCTCACAGGGCACCCTCTTCTCTTCCCTCACCAATCCCCTGTACACTTTACCCTTCTTGTCCTCCGAGCCCATAATTGGCCCACCCATAATTTTGAGTGTGGTTGGAACCCCCTACCCACGGAGGGCATCCTTTGTTTCCTAGCTTATCCCCCATTACAGTTACCCCCATCCCATGACCCATACTTCCCATCTGCTCCCTACACCTCACTCAACCCAATCGCACCACCCCAATACTCATCTTTCATGGAGCAGTACATCCACACTCGAGTGTCTCAGAGGCACAGTCCCCAGATGCTCGCAACAACATCAATCTACACAGACACCACACTCACTTCACCTACCATACCAACTTACATGGTAGCCCCTGCACACACCACACTGTCCGACCCAATGGACATTTCACCAACCACAGCACCTCTCCCCACAATTCCACTATCTCCCACTCCCCTACCCCCCACCTCACCACTCAGCACATCATTGGCAGACATAGCATTCACTAGCTCCATTCCCATTCCCACTTCCCCTGCATTCCAAACTTTCCCCTTTGCATCTCATAATGTAAATAGCACATTTAATACATTATTTCAGTGTGGACATCAACTACAACAAGAATACCATCAATTGGAAGAACGTACCGCTCCCCTCCATGCAGAATCTCAGTGCCTACAGGCTAGAGTCAACACTCTAGAAGTTGATTACCAAACGCTCCTAGCAGAACATACCACTTTACAGCAGGCTCACATAGAATTAGAGTCAAAGATATCGACGGTGGATGACAAAGCAGTCAAGGAACTGGAAAGTGTGCTCCAAGCGCAAAGGATATCCAATGCTACACCCAGACGCAATCTCGGACTATTAAGGAAGCATATGGCAGCATCATTAGAAGAGAACAAGCGGCTTCAGCAACAAAATCAAGACAATTTTGAAGCAGCTATGGAAGGAACCGTAGGTGCACCATTATCCCTACCAAGTATAGAGCGGTCCCATCCGACGACATTCGCATCTTACTTGAGGAGCATGCAAATTTTTTGGAGTCATATGAAAAGTTAGAATTTGAATGTGCTTACCTAAAGAAGCAGATCGCCAATGCCCACCTAGCTCAATAGGAGCCGGTAATCTCGCAACAATCTACAGAAGAATTAGAGACCCTCCGAAAGTAGCTGGCAGAACTCCAAGCACGTCTCTTACCATATGAAAGTCCACCCTCCCCAGTTGAAGAACCAGAACCTGATACAGTGGTGGAAATCCCCGTCGATGACAGCTATGAAGAACCATACGAGCCTATGCCAACACCCGGTGGCTGAGTTATAGAGGAAGGATAGGACACTTTAGAAATTGGAGTCCCGGATTGGGTCAAAAGGGTTGAGAAAGTGGGACAAACACATGATGATCGTGTCGCCGTGCAAATTCAATCCCTCACAAATCTGGAAGAAACTGTTCTGCGATCTTCTTACTTTTAGCACCTATCCCACGAACGGTTAAACACAATATCAGAGCCGCAATACATGCCTTACTATGTCTTGCTACATGATTATAATGCAGAAGTTAAAAGGCATACAGGGAAGGAGCCCACATTTTCCACTCAACTTCCAACCTAATTGGCGTGCACGGTTACTAACTGATTACCCTAAGATGATGAGCACCTGGGCAACCATGCCACTGTATATCAAGTATAATCCATGCTATTGCCCAATGGTCCATCGCAGATCATGGCAAGCATTTGCAATCAAGGTACGCAACAATAAAGAATGCTCGGAATGGGTCAACTATCCATATTTTGCTCCACCTCGAGGGACCCCGACCATAGCATACATGATATCAACCATTCGACACTAGTCTACACGTCTAAAGAATGTACCCGACATAGCAGCAAAAATGTGTATGAAAATATTCAAGCTCACGAAAATTGTCTTCAAAACCTTTCGGAAGGTCCAGGCTCCATACATCTCCGCCCCCGGATTCTCTCAAGGTAACAAGGATTTAGTCTACGACATGAGACAAACTCCCTCGGTCAACAAAATCTTTGTCTGGCATGCACGAATAAAGTATTTACCCGCATGCTTCAAGCACACCTTTGAAGAAATATTCTCTATAGGGTTTTGGGAATATCATTCAGAAATTTTCATTCCCACACCAACACATTTGCTACATCTATTCGCAGTAGAACAAGCCATCCATGCAGATCAGTTACGTCTGCCACATTCGAACATTCCAGGACCAATTGATTGGGATCACATGATGATAGACTTGGCCAGAGGACTACGCATCCAAGAACATCAGCTTGCCACTCATGTTGTGGAATATTACATCCAGCACTCCCAGCAACAAGGGTCTGTCAGGGAGGACAGACGCGAGAGAGGGGGGGTGTTGATAGCAGTCAGGGCACCCAAGGACTGATGAGACAAGGAAGCCAACAGAAAGAGTTAGAGCAAAGAGAAGGACTAAGTAGACAAAGCAGTCAACGAAGATTTGGCAAATAGGCCATTCAATTTTTTCCAAATCAACATCTTTATAACAGTGATTCTCATCACTAACAATCATTGTAATTACCATTTCACCTTTTTGTAACTCCATTTTGTTCAAGCCGTGGAGTCCTCGAGCTTGAGGAGCATTAGAAGTACCTACCTATCAATTTTCATATTTTTTAGACTCCATTTGAGCCCTCAAATAGGCCCTAGAACCTAATTTTTAACTAGGTCAGACACTAGGTCTGGACAAGGTCAAAGCTAGTCAAAAACAATAAAAAGAGCTAGAGAGCTCATTTTTGAGGTTAGCTTGTTGAAGAATTGAACTTGTAAGAGCACTTTTGAGTAATCTAAAGAACTCCATTGTCTCTCTCTTTGTTCTTGCCTTGTATGTGTGTGTGTATGTGTGTGCATGTTAGTGTGCTTCTCACTCACACACTTGTGCCATCACTTGTTCGAGGTCTTCATACCATCCTCACGTCTTCCCGGATTGACATTAAAGGAGGTGCTACTCATCAGTGAGCTACACCAATATCGAGGTACATTATCACTTCATCAGAGAGAAGGTATTAGCACGTGATATTGATCTTGTTTATGTGAGAAGACATGAGCAGGTTGTTGATATTTTCACCAAAGCACTTGGAGCTGAGAAGTTGAAGAAGTTTCGGGAGATGCTTGGATTACAGGATATGGCATTGAGCTTGAGGGGGAGTGTTGAGATATCAAGCTTAACATGTGATGATCCAAGATGACACGGACTAGTTTTTCATTTCTCTGACATGTATAGTGGTCACGTCGGTATACGTCAGGGATACTTCATTGAGCTTTATTAGATTTATCTATCGAGAATGATGGCACATTTGTTCCTTGCCAGCTTACTCATTCACGAACATTAGGTTTTTCCTTATGTACTGATCTTTATATATTGCACTTGTTGTATTCTTGTTTTTAGGTCATTCTTGTACATTCCTTTTTATGTAATAGAAGAAGAAGAAGAAGATCATTCTTCCTTGCCTCAATCTGTGTGTGTGCTTCTCCTTGAGAGTGAGAGTGTGTGTGTGAGCTCTCTTCCTTATCTCCTTCCTCATGACACACTGTAACACAGTATATCACGGATTCAAATCCACGAAAATGTTTCACTTCAAGTCCCAAGGGCTCCTACATGCCACTAGGCCTTCCATGCACTAAAAAGTAGCCAGTGCCATTAAAGGCACATGCTCAAAAGTGATTGCTAGAGAGAGAGGACAATGCCTGCCACCTAGTGTTGATTTTTGATGGCCGTATTGCCCATTTTGGCCATTTTAGACCGTAAAATAAGGTCATAAATATTATTAGACCTTCAAAAATTACATTAAAAATGAAAAAATATAGGTATTATATGTACATGACCTTCAAAATTGAAGGGCATGGTAGACCGTCAAAATGCAACATTGCCGCCACCTACGTAAAGATAGAGAGAGGAAACTCAAAGTATTATGATAGACAGGACACTTAGTGTGTCGAAATAGACACATAGAGTATCACAATAAATAGGTTCTTCAATGTGTCACTATAGATAGCAGACACAGTTGTTGTCATTGCTCATATGAGTTTCAAAGCGACGCACTTTTTTACCGTTGTTTGTATCAGATTTGAAGTGACATACTCTGTCAACGACACACTCAAGAACCAAGGACGTCCACAGCTAGAACAAATACACCTTCGACTTGCACCTACAAAGCTTTGTTTTTACATATCATGCAAGTTGCCATTTTCGATCTCCATCAAGGCGGTGATGAAGCACGAAGCATCACATTCTTGATCATCGCAACTCTTTCCATTGTGGTCAGTCAAGCTCCTCTCAATACATCATGGCTAGTCGCCCAAGAAGAATATTCATGCACCAATGCCTTCCACTAGAAATAATCATTGTTATGGTTTTCTTTTATTCTTTTTTGGTTTCAAAAACCTTCGAAGACAAAGAAGGGAGCTCTTTTTGGTTGAGACTACGTGTACAATCTTCTGGATTATATCCAAAGGTTCAAACATGGGAATCTATGTATAAATTCCCCTAAAATTGATATTTTTTACGATACTAATTCTTCAAAAATCTTTCCCAAATTTCTATTGCAAATGATATACTATAATGTGTTGATATATTTAGGTAGTGATGTGTGTGAACACATTAGGACCGCCGGGGCACTTTTTTCCCTCTTTAGGAGGTTTTTTTCCCCCGGCTTGTATATACGCCTATTGCCCTAATGGGATACTTATCTTTTTACATTCTCTAGTAATACATTCAGTATTGTGTGTTGTGCTCCAAGCTTCTTCTTCTTCCTTGTGATGTTCACGTGCTTCCGCAGACGTCTAACTCCAACAATTGGTATCAGAGCAGGTCGTCGCTTCATCTAGGGCACCGTCGACACTCCTCCATTTGCAGTCTCAAAATCGCATGAATTTTGGTGAGCATGCGCAGCGTGTTTCTGAGATCAAAACGGTTTCGCTCTGTTGTGTCAAAATTGTAGTCTGAGCTCATTTTGGCCTCTGAACACACTATCATAACGCTTGTGCAGGCTATTTCATCTTTTTGTGCCAAAGGTATATACCAGTTTATGTTCGCCAGTATAAGCGTCTTGAAGTCTGATACAGGTCTAGCAGAATTCATCTGGGCAGTTTTGTTCAACTTTTTGAGATACAGTCAATTTTCTACATCAAGGTATTTTAGTCACCGGCCATGGTTGAAAGCAGTGATGTATTCCATATGTTGGCTGTTGAGGATAAGTTGGATGGTACCAACTACTCGTAAGAAAGCAATGGCTGAATAGCATCTTACACAAAAACAACATCATGGCTAACCAGAATGTGTTTAGTTTGTGGATGATACAGACGATAGCCTTTACTTTCAGAACTGTATCCAAAAAAATACATTTTACTACTTTATCATCCAACTTTTTGCAATGTTGTTCAGGCAGTAATGCATATGCCAAACAACCAAAAACACGCCGATAAGCTACAAATGGCTTGCGGTCATGCCAAGCCTCATATGGAGTGATCGACTGCAGTGCTTTAGTGGGACACCATTTCAGTACATATGCTGCACACATGACAACCTCAAGCCAAAAACTGTGGTAAAGCCTGACTCTTGACCATACACCTCGCCATCTCCATGAGTGACCTATTCTTTCGTTCAGCAACTCCATTCTGTTGAGGTGTATACGGCACTGTACACTGGTGTTTTATCCCACGTTCAGCCAGAAATGCATTAAAATCAGAAGACATATATTCCTCCCCTCGATCAGAATGGAGGGTGCCCATTTTACATGCTGACAGATTTTCAACCAAAACCAAAAACTGTTTGAAGCACATGAACACTTCACACTTTGCCTTCAATGGATATACCCATGCATGCATGGAAAAATCATCGATGAAAGTCAGGAAGTAAAGATAATTCCCAAAAGAAGGTGGCTGCATAGGACCATAGACATCACTATGTACAAGCTGCAATTTTTGAGTAGCCCGAACTGAATCATCTTTTGAAAAGGATGAACGCTGCATTTTGCCCAAAATACAGCCTTCAAAAACATGTTTTCCAGGTGCCTCAAGTTTGGGCAAAGAGGACACCATTTCAGATTTCTGCAGGCATATCAAACTAGCAAAATTCAGATGGCCAAAGCGTGCATGCCAAAGCTTTGCATCTGACATAGCCTGAGAATCATTTACTGCACATGCCAAATCATTTATAGATCTTTTATAGTCTATGAGCTTATGCAGCCCATGACATAAAATGCCAGAAGCAATAATCACATCGCCATTTGACAGATCATGAACTGTACACCTGTCATCAACAAATTTCACAACCAAACCAATCTTGGCTAATGCAGAAACTGATAACAGGTTCTTCTTGATCCCTGGCACAAATAAAGCATCTGACAAAGTGAAAGAACTACCATCAGTAGTAGTCAAAATGATCTTACCAACTCCCATAATAGGATAAGAGGAGTTGTTGGCACATGTAACAGTATTCCTTGTAGGGGCAGGCTCGAGTGAAGAGAAGAAACTACACTGCGAGGTAATATGTTTGGTTGCCCCACTGTCAAAATACTAGCAAACATCTGAGTCTAGTGTAGACATGCACTGCTCATGAGAAGATGGGTCAAAACTGCAGATAGTAGTAAACACCCATTCTTCTTCCTGCACAAGATTAATAGACTCTGTTTTTGGTGTAGAGGCCTCTGCAACAACCATTCCAGCCTCTTTCTTCTTTGCCTCTTTAGCAGCCAGTTTTGGATAGTTCTTTATGAAATGATCATTCCCTTTACAATACTTACAAAACAATTTCTATTTTTCTCATTTCTTCTCATCTTTATCTTCCTTCTTCGAATATGCAGAATTAGCAGATTTCTACTTACTAGTTGAAGAGCTCCATTTTCCTTTGCCCTTCTGACTAGCCAGGAAAGCTTGATCTGCAACTCGCATAATGGACCTGTTCTGCCTAGACTTATCTTCCTGCAATAGAATAGAGACTAACTCCTCAAATGATAAGGCATTTGGATTGCCCTTCATCATCAACTAAAGAGTAGAAGCAAAACTCTGATATGAATCAGGAAGACCATTCAGAATGGTCTGCACAAGTGAGCTATCTGGTATAACCTCATCAGCAAAAATCAATAGTTCCTTCAAGTCTTTGATCTTTGTTAGGAAACTGTCCATAGAATCACCTTCATTCATGTGCTCACTCTCCAATTGTTGTCGGAGGTAAGCAACACGAGCCTCATTCCTAGCTTGGTACAATGTGGTAAGTGTATCCCAAGTATCCTTAGCTGTTCTGCAAGAGCGAATGTGAGGAATAATGGCACGTTTGACAGACAAAGCTATCAATGCATGTGCCTGGGCATCCCTGCCATCCCAACAAATCTGCTATGTAGTAGGTATAGCAAAAACCGCAGCACAAACAGGAATATGCAGAATATCATCATCTTCGACACCTTCTGCATCAACTTTAGTACCTGCAGTTGTAACAGTTGCAGGTGTGATAGGACGTTTTTCGACACCCTGTACAATGTTCCACAGTCCTTTTGCAACCAACACATGTTGCATCATATAAGCCCATATAGGTGGACAGTCTAGTGCTGGTCCCAATGAGGCAACTTCTCAGCCTTTGCAAGTTTCATGTGATGATGCAGATCATTCCATTTCTGATGCACATTTACATGATGCACTAGTAGATGAGAGAGCTGATATTGAGCAAGCAAAAACTATGCCAAAATGGCTAGTGTAGACTTTGCGTGACAGCAAATTAGATGCAGCTTTGTCATATCGTACTAGTTTAGGCTCTCATAGTGCCTCTTTTGCATTAGATTGCTATGCTATGGCTGCATCTAGTCTCTATGATGAGAATGAGCATGTTTCCTTTCATGAACCACAAAATTCAGAAAATTGGATGGCTGCTATGCAATCTGAATATGATGCAATAATGAAGAATGGTACTTGTTCTTTATGTGACTTGCCTCCTGGCAAGAAGGCCATTGGCACTAAGTGGGTATACAAGCTGAAGCATAAACCTGATGGTACAGTTGACAGGTATAAGGCTAGGCTTGTTGCAAAGGGTTATGCGTAGGAAAGAGGCATTGATTTTGATGAGACCTTTGCACCTACATGCCATATGACTATTGTTCGGAGCATTTGTGCACTTGCAGCCCATCATGGTTGGAATGCACATCAGTTGGACATTAAAACTGCATTTCTGAATGGTGACTTGCATGAAGAAGTGTATGTTTTTCAGCCTCGTGGCTTTGTGCAGAAAGGGCATGAAAACTAGGTGTGTAGGTTAAAGAAGGCATTATATGGTTTAAAGCAAGCACCACATGCTTGGTATGAGAAGATACATGCCTATTTGATTGCACATGGTTTTGAGAATAGTCCAACTGAAAGCACCTTATATGTTAAGCATGCTAATGATGTGCTTTTGATCATTGTTGTCTATGTTGACGACATGCTGCTCACTGGTCCTATTGAGAAGCACATTGCTGATTTTAAGGCTGATTTGCATGCCTCATTTGAGATGTCTGATTTGGGGCATTTGCATCACTATTTGGGCATTCAGTTTATGCAAGTTGATGGTGGAATGGCTTTGTGTCAAACGAAATATATTGACACATTATTGCAGCGTTTTGGCCTTGAAGACTGTAAGCCTATTGCCGTTCCTATGGAGACAGGTTTACGTTTGAGTCTTCATGATGCTGGAGATGCATTTGATGTTGTTCTCTATTAGCAGGCTGTTGGATGCTTGATTTACTTATGGATTACTCGGCCAGATATTCAGTTTGCTATCTCACAGATGAGCAGGTTTATGCATTGCCCAGGAGTCAAGCATTGGCAGGCAGTTAAGCGCATCTTTCGCTATTTGAGTGGTACTCGGATACTTGGGTTGTTTTATCCCAAGGGGGGATCACTACCACCATATTTGCATGCTTTTTCTGTCTTTGATTGTGTTGGTTGCTATGGCACTCGTGTGTCCACTAATGGCTTTTACTTCATGCTTGGTAGCTCATGTATATCTTGGTTGAGCAAGAAGCAGCCTACTATGGCCACTTCCAGTTGTGAGGCTGAGTATAGGGCAGCTTTCATAGCGACTGTTGAGTGTGTGTGGCTCAGATGCCTTATGGCTGATTTGTGTGTTGGTTAGACTTCTGCCACCACCATCTTCACTGACAGTGAGAGCACATTGGCAATTGGGAGGAACCCTGTGTTCCATGCTCGCACTAAGCACATTGAGGTGCATTATCACTATGTCAGGGAGAGGTTCTCTGCTGGGGAGATCAGCTTGGCATATGTGCCCACGCATGAGAACATTGCAGACCTTTTCACGAAGGCTCTGCCTAGGGAGAAGTTTGAAGCTTTCCACAAAGATTTGGGCTTACTTCCTTTTGTGGAGTGATTTCCACATAGCTTGGCACTTCCTTATACATGAGTTCCAGCTCCTTGTTCATTGCATCACTCCCAGGGGGGATTTGTTGGTATATTTAGGTAGTGATGTGTGTGAATACACTAGGACCGCCAGGGTACTTTTTTCCCTCGTTAGGAGGTTTTTTTCCCCCGGCTTGTATATACGCCTATTGCCCTAATGAACTACTTATCATTTTACATCCTCTAGTAATAAGTATTGTGTGTTGTGCTCCAAGTTTCTTCTTCTTCCTTGTGCTGTTCGCGTGCTTCCACAGACGTCTAACTTCAACATAATGCTATGTTTGAAACAATTCAAAATTTTCCACAAATCCTCAATTGGCAAGGAATTTTATGTAGTTTTTAGGAGACCCTCACAATAGGACTCATGGGAAAACTTAGTATAAGAAAAATGCTTCACAAGCATATGGCTCTGGTTCAATCTCGCTAGTAACAGCACGAATTTCAAAAGCTAAGTTTTGGTTCATGTTTTTCTTGCTTATTTTGGAAATGGATTTAATTTGATCACTAAATCATTCATTTTGTGAGAGTTTACAATTTCTTTTAGAAGATATGGGCTACAATGCTAGATATTGAAACCTTTGGGGGTAATTATAATTATATTCTCAAGCTCAAGAAAGTTCTCAATGCAAGCTTTGGAGGAGATCAAGGAGATGCTCTACAAGGAGGAGTTTGGAGGAGGTGTGCTCTACATCTAGGATACTTGGAAGAGTTAGGTTTAGCCGACCATCATCATATCTTGCTAATATACTATGAGAAACATGTCTATTTCAGTCCTCACTTGTTCATTCACTAGTTTCTGATAAGGGTTTGAAAAACCTTAATTCAAAACTAGATTTTGTTATATAACATTTCTAAACTTTTCATATTCTCTATATTCACACACACATGGTCTTCATACCTCTTAGGCACTTTACATAGAATTTCTTGTATCTAGTTCCCTATTTGTGCCTAGATTCAGATATTATCAATTTGTATCATAATATTCACACATTATAACTTGACATTCAAATATTAGTTACAATAGCTGAGAATTGTAGCTTACCATTACACTTGTAAAATCTTGTATACTCTCTCTCACTATCTATCTATCTCTCACTCGTCTCTTTTTGAGTATTAAGGTGTGTATGCTAAGGTTCATGTGTTGGAAGATCTTGTAAACCTATGGTTAATTGTTATTGAGGCCCACCCCACTTCCAACATTTGGTATGAAAGCATAGTTGACATACACCCTTAATAAGATGAGTAATTGTAGACTTGAGAATGAAGACAAGCTTGAGCGAATTTCTAATTATCCAATGTGGAGTTTTATGGTGAAAAAATTGTTAGTATCTAAAGACTTGTGGAATATTTCCAATGGCACTTATCCAAGGCCAAGACAAGTCAGAGAAGAGGCTACTTCATCCTCTAAAAGACCTGTTGTTCCTATTTCTACTCAATAGGAGGTTAGTGAAGAAGAAGAAGTAATTATTTATTATCAGGAGTTCGTACCACTATCAGATTACTTCATACAGAAGAGCAGTCAAGATGAGATTCAAGGGATGCGCAAGCACTTTCATATATTGCTATGGGAGTCAAGAGGCATCTTATACTGCAAGTCAGGTCATGCAAAACCTCTCGATAACTTTTGGTTGGAGTTAGAGAATCTCTATCAGATTAGAAACCCTTCTAGGAAAGCTCATCTTACGAGACAGCTGGCCAACACAAGGATGAAAGTTGGCTAGTTTGTTCGTACACATATTTTGAAGCTCAAAGATTTAGGAGATCAGTTACTCAATGTTGAAATCAACATTTGAGATGAAGAGATGATAAATACACTTCTAAACTCACTTCTATCCTCGTATCATCCTTTTGTTACTTCTCTTACTCTTACTACAAGAAATAGAGAACTTTCATTTGAAGAGGTAGGATGTCTTGAAGAAAAGCATCAAATACTTCCTTTCAAGAAGCAAGGATACATCATGGCAACAAGGAAGTTGTTGACCATACATTCAAATGTGAAGGGCCAATGAGAATAGATTCTATTCAAGGTTTCAGGTACTTCATTACTTTTATTGATGATTTCTCATGATATTTGTGGATGTACGGTCTGAAAGTGAATCCATAGGATTTTCCTTCTTTTAAGAAGTTCTTAACTATGGTTGAAAATGAAATTCAGTCAAAAATTCAGATTTTGGGAAGTGATAGAGGAGGAGTGTACATGTCTAAAGACTTTAAGTCTATTCTTGAAGACAAGGGTATCTCTCATCAACTCACCATTGTTTCTCTTGAAGACAAGGGTATCTCTCTATCAGAATGTATTAGGAATAATCCAAGGCCTTCCTCTCCCTCATAGTCAAAATCAGATGCTAATAAGATTCTTTGTTGATGACATTAATGTTTTTATGCATAAAAAATCTAATAGTATTGACACCTTCTAGAATTATCTAATAGTTTTTTGTGCTACATCCAGATCTAAAATAAGTCACTCGAAAACTACTTTCAAGGCTACTTTGTGTGGAGAAGGAGTTCTCCTGTGCGCAACGGAAATGTGTAGTGAACCACCCTTGTATGTCTAGCACTTGGACAAACAGTTGCACCTTAGATAGCTTGCTGCTCTTAATCCAAAAGTCAAATGGACTGGAGCCTTTAGTAAATCAAAGTAGACAAGAATATCTTTCTAACAAGCTATAAATAACTTAATTTGGATAAGTTTTGATTAGGAAACACAACTGACAAAGATGAACTACCTGTCCACACAGGTATGCAGAAGAAATGAGATTCACTCTCGGACTGATAAATCTCTGAATATATATCCTTTGAGAAAGATATTTCGTACGAAGAAAGTAGACACAAATAGCTTTCCAAAAAGCTAAAAAACAAGTAATTTGGATGAGTTTTGGTCAGGGAACTCAACTGACGAAAATAGACCACCTACACACATAAGTACACTATAAAACTGGACTTTACTCTCTGACAGATATCTCACAGAATATACATGATCTCAATGCGATATTTTGGACAGTGAAAGTAGATGTCAAGAGCTTTCTAGAAAGACAAAAAGCACACAATTTGGATATGTTTTGGTCAAGAAATATAACCGACCAAAATAGACTACCTATCTACACAGGTGTACTGAAAAATGGGACTTCACTCTTTCATTGATATCTCACAAAGTACATAAGATTTCAATGACATATTTGATATGCAAAAAGCACACAAGATAAGCTTTCCAATCAATGCTTAAATGCACAAAATGGTTACATATGCACTGAGCTATGAGCTCTGCAACAGAGCTGTGTACAAACTAACATGCGGCTGGAAGGAGTCTAAGGGAAGACAAAATGAAAAAATGGCTAGATCTGACTACTGGGAGCTCTTGCCTCTTTCTCTCCTTTTTTTGAATGTGCTCCCACTTCACTTTTATAACCAATGAGCATGTGAAGAAGTTTGTGCCTCCTTCTTAACTCACCACTTTCTCCACTACATGCTACTAACTACAAGGCAAGATATTGTATCTCTTACTCATCATGATTTTTTACTAGACTTTTTCTTTTATTATTTTTCCTTTTTTCCTCCACTTTTCCTTTATCTTTATATTTGGTAAATTTATCCAAGCATGGCTCATATGAAAATGAGCTTGTACATTTATCTTCAACACTCCCCCTCAAGCTCATTTGGGAGTTATCTTCATCCATGTCCTGCAAATTTATCACATCCTTGAAGCCTTTGAGTTTAGAAGCATCCAAGAACTTTGTAAACATATCTGCAACCTGCTCTTTGGTTCTAATGAACTTTATCTCCACATCTTTGCTCAACACCTTCTCCCTTACATAATGGTAGTGGACCTCTATGTGCTTGCTCCTTGCATGAAACATAGGATTGCTTGCCAAGTAGATACTTGACATGTTATCACCATATATAGGGATGGTTCCAACTTGCACTCCAAGATCAGCCAAAAGCTTTTTAATCCACATTGCTTCACATGTGGCAAATGCTAATCCTCTATATTCAGCCTCCATAGATGAAAGTGCAACAGTAGGTTGTTTCTTTGAGCTCCATGTGATAGGTTTGCTTCCTATCATGAACACATAACCTGATGTTGATCTTCTATCTTCCTTTGAGCCTGCCCAATCAGCATCACTAAAGCCTTGGACTTGCAGTTCTTCATCAAACTTGTAAAACATAGCATGATTAACTGTATGCTTTATGTATCTCAACACTCTCTTGGCTGAATTTAAGTGTTCACTTGTCGGGGCTTGCATAAAACTGAGAAAGTACACCAACAACATAAGACAAATCAGGTCTTGTAATGTTTGCATAGATCAATGATCCTACAATGCTTCTGTATGTTGTTACATCTTCCAATGGTTCTCCACCATTTGAACAAATCTTTGTATTTGTGTCCATGGGTTGAGTGAGTGGTTTGCATTCACTCATTCCAAATCTCAAAAGAACATCCAACAAGTACTTCCTTTGCATCAAGTAGATGCCACTCTTTCCATAAACAACTTCAATTCCTAAAAAATATTTCAGCTCTCCAAGATCTGAAATTTTAAACTCCTTACCAAGCTTCCTTTTGATATCTTTAATCCACGTAACATCATTTCCTGTTATGATGAGGTAACCAACGTATATAAAAATATATACCTCTCTATTTTGTTCCTTCTTCATGTACAACAAAGGATCTGCACTACTTGGGTTGTATCCACACTTAGTTAGATACTCTACCAATCTCTGATTCCATGCTCTTGGTGCTTGCTTCAAGCCATAAAGTGCCTTCTTCAACCTGCAAACAAAATCTGGATGGTTTTCATCTTCAAATCCAATCCGTTGACTCATGTATACCTCTTCTTGTAGTTCTCCATTAAGAATAGCATTTTTGATGTCGAGTTGATATCATGGCCATCTACTTGAAGCACCAATTGCGATTAATGTTCTGATAGTTCCCATCTTTGCAACAAGGCTGAAAACTTCATCATAATCTATGCCATGTGTTTGTTTAAATCCTTTGGCAACTAATTTAGCTTTATATCTAGCTAGTGAACCATTAGCATTCCTCTTTACTTTAAACACCCATTTGTTCGGAACAATCTTCATACCCTCTTTCTTTGGCACTAGCTCCCATGTGTGATTATCTTTGAGAGCTTTGATCTCCTCTTTCATAGCTTGATTCCATTCCTTTTGTGTGCAAGCTTCTTCATATGTCTCAGGCTCTTTGTCTTTGATAACCTGCATCATGTATGCAAAATGTGTCACCATAAAACTATCATAAATCAACCTTTGAGTTGGATACCTTCTCCTTGAAGATCTTCTTTCATTGCCTTTAAAAAGTTGCTTCTTTAATCTATTTAGCTTTACCATCGGAGTGACTACCTCTTCATATTCTTCTTCACTTGCATCTACCTCACTGTTTGGAGTAGCACTTGCTTCTTCGGTTCTACTATGAGCTGAATTTGGAGACAAGGAATGACTCCCCCTCCATGTTGAACATTCTTCATTTGATGTAGATGCCTCTAGGCCTGAAATATTTGTGCTTGATTGTTGAGCTTCTCTTTGATTTGTTCCTGCATAATCATCACAATCTTCTTCAAGAAACTTTTCCTTTCCTTTATCTTCATACCATGGTCTTAGTTCATCAAAGACCACATCTCGCGAGACTCTTAATTCCTTTGTTCTAGGGTTGTAACACTTGTATCCTTTTTGCTCCATCGAGTAGCCGATGAAAATGCATTTTTCTGATCTTGGTTCCATCTTTGTTCTAACTTCTTATGGAATGTGAACAAAGCAAACACATCCAAACACTTTGAGGTGTGTAAGATCAGGTTTCTTACCAGAATATACCTCTTCTGGAGTCAAGTGATGTATTCCCGATGTTGTGCACCTATTCATCAAGTAAATGGCAGTTGTGGTAGCTTCAGCCCAATAGTACAATGGTTCCTTCATCTCGTTGAGCATGCATCTTGCAATTTCAGCAATTTGCCTATTTTTCCTCTCAGCTACTCTATTTTTTTGTGGTGTATACCTACAAGTGAATTGCCTTTTGATCCCATTCTCGTGTAGAAAATCTGAAAGTTCTTTGGAGAAGTATTCTCCTCCACCATCAGACCTTAAGGTTTTGATAGACCTTCCTATTTCCTTTTCAACTTCAACTTTGAATCTTTTGAATATAGAAAACACCTCTGATTTTTGCTTCATACAAAACAACCATACCTTTCTTGAGTGATCATCAATGAAGGTGACAAAAAATCTATTACCAGCCATTGATGCCTCTTGGGTTGGTCCCCATACATCCGTATGTATCAAGTCCAAGACATTTGGAGCCACATAATTGCTCCTCTTGAATGGCTGCCTCGTTTGCTTTCCTAGTTGACAAGCTTCACATAACTCATGTAGTCCAATGCTATTAAATCTTGGAAGACCTCTTACCACTTCATGTTTGCTCATGTCCTTCAGCTTTGGAATGTTGATGTGTCCTATTCTTTTGTGCCATAAGTCTAGCACTGAAATCTTCTTGTTCCCACATTGAATGTACATGACCTTTCCATGTGGATGTTGGGCATCCAAAGTGAACATCCTTCCTTCTCTTCTACCTCGAGCAATGACATTGAAGTCTTCCTTTGGATTCTTTATGAAGCACCCATTCTCATTGAATATGACATGATAACCCTTCTCTACCATTTGTCCTACTGAAATCAAGTTCTTTGAAATTGTAGGAACATGAAGAACATTAGATAGTACCTTTGCTCTACTTGTATCTCCAAGCCTTATATCTCCAATATGTTCAATCATGTGTTGAGTATCATCACCTGTTTCAACACATCCTTTTCCACTTGGTACCTGTAGATTAGTGAACACAAACTTCCTTGGCATGAGATATGGTTACTACAACCTGAATCAATGTACCATTTTTTGTCATCTTCACAAGAGTTTCTATACTCATGTCTCATTGCAAGTAGTGTGTCCTTGCTTCCTTCACTTGAGGTGCTTGCATAGTTGCTTTGGTTCCTTTGATTGTCTCCATTTGGTCTTCCATTCATCAGCCAACAATCACTAGCATAGTGTCCTACTTTACCACAATGATAGCATGTTATACCTTTATGAGAATTGTAGGAGCTTCGGCCTCTTCCTCTACTTCTACCTCGACCTCTTCCTTGTGCATTGGCATTTGATGCATCCTTGTTGTCTTCCGAATTGTTTTGATTGTACTTGGAGTGGTTGTGACCTCTTCCTTTTCCTCTTGGGCCTCCTCTTGAGTTTCTTCCTTTACCTCGACCTGCATATAACATTTGGTTGTGGCTGTCCTTTCCTTTGGGACCACTGAAGCTAAGCTCTTCTATGACAAGATGAGGGATTAGTTGTTCAAAACCTGGATATGCATCTTTCAAGTTAATGGAAGTTATAAAAGGCTTCCATCTTTCATCTTCTCTCAAGCCATTGAGATTACAAAACACAAGATCTTTGTCTTCAACCGTTGTGCCAATAGAAGCTAAAGCATCGCTTAGCTCCTTAATCTTCAAAGTATATTCAGCTATGGATTGACTCCAACTTTTCTTGATTGTGTTCAACTCATTCTTGAGTTGAAGTTTCCTAGCTTTGGTATTTGTTGAATACATCCTTTCAAGAGCTTCCCAAGCATCCTTAGCTTTCTCTAGATGTTGAATATGCCCTACCATGGCATTAGTAATGACTTGAGAAATGAGGAACATGACTCTCCTATTCCTCTCTTTCCATTCTTTTGCTTGCCTCCTTTGGACTTCGATGACCATAGCTTGATTGATTTGAGGTTGAGCATCATCGCCGCTCACAATACCCCATAAGCCTTTGCCCATTAGGTAGTTGGTCATTCTAAACGTCCACACGGGATAGTTATCCTTATCCAACTTCTCTACTTGTTGACCTAAGTCAGCCATTGAAGAGTATCAAAGACTTTGAGAATTACCTCGAAAAGTTATAGTCCTTTGCTCTTGCGTTTGCGAAGCTCCTCCTTGTTTTATAACTCCTCTTTTGCTTTTCTTTATCCCCAGCTCTGTTGATGAAGCTTCAGCACCAATTTTGGTCTGATACCAACTGTGGAGAATGAGTTCTCCTATGCGCAACGGAAATGTGTAGCGAACCACCCTTGTATGTCCAGCACTTGGACAAACAGCTGCACCTTAGATAGCTTGCTGCTCTTAATCCAAAACTCAAATGGACTTGAGCCTTTAGTCAATCAAATTAGACAAGAAGATCTTTCTAACAAGCTATAAATAACGTGATTTGGATAAGTTTTGATTAGGAAACACAACTGACAAAGTTGAACTACCTGTCCACACAAGTATGCTGAAGAAATGAGATTCACTCTTGGACTGATAAATCTCTGAATATATATCCTTTGAGAAAGATATTTGGTACAGAGAAAGTAGAAACAAATAGCTTTCCAAAAGGCTAAAAAACAAGTAATTTGGATGAGTTTTGGTCAGGGAACTCAACTGACCAAAATAGACCACCTGCACACATAAGTACACTATAAAACTGGACTTTACTCTCTGATAGATATCTCACAGAATATAAATGATCTCAATGGGATATTTGGGACAATGAAAGTAAATGTCAAGAGCTTTCCAACAAGATAAAAATCATGCAATTTGGATATGTTTTGGTTGGGAAACGTAACCGACCAAAATAGACTACCTATCTACACAGGTATACTGAAAAACTGAACTTCACTCTTTCACTGATATCTCACAAACTACATAAGATTTCAAATACATATAGCTCAGTGCATATGTAACCATTTTGTGCATTTAAACATTCAAATACATGAGATAAGCTTTCCAATGAATGTTTAAACGCACAAAATGGTTACATATGCACTGAGGTATGAGCTCTGCAACAGAGCTATATACAAACTGACGTGCATCTCTAGAACCATGATAGAGGTCATTCAAGAAGGTTTGAGGACATACATTATGTTAGAATAATTGACTTTGATGATTGGTGGCTTCTCAAGCAGAGAATAAACTCTTGGGACATCTCAAACGCTTGTCTCCTTCTTGTAAATGATCCCCCCCACCCAAATTGAAGGGTTAAGATGGAACAAGGATAATAAAGTAGACAGTATTCTTACGTTACATATAAAAAATTTGGGAAAAATCTTTGAAGAATTACTATCCAATAAAATATCAATTTTAGGGAAATTTATACATAGATTCCCATGTTTGAACCTTTGGATATACTCCAAAAAATTCAACACGTAGTCTCAACCAAAAAGAGCTCCCTTCTCACAAATCCTCAATTGGTAGAAATTTTATGTAGTCTTTGGAAGATTCTCACAACAAGACTCATGGGAAAACTTAGTATAAGAAAAATGCTTCACAAGCATATGTCCCTAGTTCAAAACCCCCTAGCGGTAGTGTGAATTTGAAAAGCTAAGTTTTTGTGGATGTTTTTTTTGCTTACTTTGGCAATGGATTTAATTTAATCGCTAAATCATGCTTTCTGTGAGCTTTTATGATTGCTTTTAAAAGATACACTACATGGGCTACTATCCTATATATTGAAACCCTTGGGAGTAATTGTAATTATCTTCTCAAGCTCAAGCAAGTTCTCAATGCAAGCTTTGGAGGAGATCAAGGAGGTGCTCTACAAGGAGGAGTTTGGAGGAGGTGTGCTCTGCATCTCGAATACTTCGAGGACTTCGGTTCAGGCAACCATTAGCATATCTTGATGATATATTGTGAGAAACATGTCTATTTCAATCCTCACTTGTTCATTCACTAGTTTCTTATTAGTGTTTCAAAAACCTACATTTAGAACTAGGGTTTGTTATACAACATTTCTAAACTTTTCATATTCTCCATATTCAAACACACACTCTTCATACCTCTTAGGCACTTTACACACAATTTCTCGTATCTAGTTCCCTATTTGTGCCTAGATTCAAATATTGTCAGTCTATCATATTGACACATTGTAATATGACATTTAAATATTAATTAGAGTAGTTGAGCATTCTAGCTTACCGTTACACTTGGAAAATCGTATGTACTCTCTCTATCTCATCTCTTTTTGAGTATTAAGGTGTATATGCTAATGTTCATGTGTTGGAAGATCTTGTAAATGTGTGATTAATTGTTATTGAGGCCCATCCCACTTTCAACATTTGGTATGAGAGCATAGTTCACATACACCCTTTACAAGATGAGTGACTATATGCTTGATAATGAAGACAAGCTTGAGGGAATGTCTAATTATCCAATGTGGGGCTTTATGATGATGAATCTGTTAGTGTTTAAAGACTTGTGGAATATTGCCAATGACATACTTCATCTTTTAGAAGAATTGTTATTCCTATTTCAACTCAATAGGAGGTTAGTGAAGAAGAAGAAGGAACTAATTCATTGTCAAAGTCCATACTACTATCAGATTACTTCATATAGAAGAGCAATCAAGAAGGGATTCAAGAGATGCATAAAAACTTTCATATATTGCTATGGGAGCCAAGAGACATATTATACCCCAAATTAGGTCATGTAAAACCTCTCGCCATGCTTGGTTAGATTCAGAGAATCTCTATTAGAGCCAAAACTCTGCTAGAAAAGCTCATGTAATGAGACAGCTAACACAAGGATGAAAGTTGGTGAGTTTTTTCAGACACATATCTTGAAGCTCAAAGATTTAAGAGATCAATTACTCAATCTTGGAGTCAGCACTTGAGATGAAAAGATGATAAATACACTTCTAAACTCAGGCCCATCCTCATATCATGCTTTTGTTACTTCTCTTACTCTTACTACAAGAGATAGTCGAACCCACTGAGCACGTGTGGAAGCTCAATTACAAGAAATGTCCATGATAGAGGAACGTATACTACAATCCCCTTATTTTGCTCACTTGGCCCCTCACAGGTATATATCTAGGCATGAGATACAATATAAGCCATATTTTATATCAATGGCAGAATACCAATTGGCCATCAAAAAAGAGACACGCAAGAAATCCTCCCATGCAACTCAGTTTGAGCCTGAAGACTTGCCGACGGACGCGCAGCGAGGAGAAATATATCAACCAACTTGGCACCACGACTTATTACAGGAATATCTAGAAATGATGAGCACATGGGTCAAGGCACCACTCCATTTAAAGTATAACCGATGTTGGTGACCGATACCACGACGCCGCTCCTGGAAGGATTTGCAATCAAAGTACATAACAACAAGCAGTGCCAGGACTTGCTCAAGTACCCGTATTTCACACCACCCATCGGACCACCTACGGTAGGATATATGATGGCAACGATTGGCCATTGGCTCCCTCGCTTATGACGAATGGATGATGTAGCAGTGCATATGACTATCAAAATCTTTGACATGATGCAGATAATATTCAAAGTCTTCCGTCGTGTCAAGGCACCACATGTGAACACCCCGAGATTCGAGCATGGCAATCAAGATTTAGCTTATGATATGAGTACGACACCTTTGTTATGGGTGTTTTATGTCTAGAATTATCGCATCAAATATCTACAGGCATGCTACAAAATGACCTTTGAAGAAATGTTTACTACAGGATTTTGGGAGTATCATTCAGAGGTATTCATCAGCAGCCCTACACACCTACTCCAATTATTTGCCTGTGAACAAATGGTGTACTCCATGCACTACAGACTCCTACCACCAGATGAACCTCAACCCATCGATTGGGAAAAAGTCAAAGCATATCTTGCCAGAGGTATTCACATTTCAAAGCACACGCTCGCTCATGACCTACTACAAAATTATATCCGACAGACCGTGCAACAAGGTTTTGTCGAGGATGACAGAAGTGAGAGGGAAGGGGGTGTTGGTAGTAGCCAAAGGCACAAACATCATGGAAGTATGTGAAGATAGAGCACAACAAAGTAGTGGAGATCCAGTCAGATCATTGTTTCAAAGAAATATGTTTTAAAAACACTTTTTTCAAACACTCAACAGTGATTTTCATCACTTTTGTACCATATGTAACATAGAAAAACCCCTTTTGTAGTTTGTAGTTCCATTTTGTGCAAGCCGAGGAGTCCTCAAGCTTGAGGAGCTTAGGTAGAACAAGCCTACCAATTGTCGCTATTTTTAGATTCCGTTTACCCTTTCAAATAGCACCTAGAACCTATTTTTTAACTATGCCGGTCACTAGATGTGAAATTGGTCAAAACTAGTCTAGAATCTATAAAAAAAGTTAGAGAGATCATTTATGAGGTTAGCTTGTGGGAGTAGAGAAGAGCTTAGAGCTATTTTGAGTTGTAAGAGTGATTTTAAGCAATAGAGTCTATTTATCTACCTTCCATTGTGTCTTGCTTGTCTCCTACATGTGTGTGTGTATGTGTGTGTGCATATCTATGCTTCTCACCTTCAATTTCACTACATTTTACATTCACGATCTTCATATCACTCCTATCTCTTCCGCGGATTGACATTAAGGATGTGGAGCTTCTTAACATGGTACTTACCATTGTGCTAGAGCAACAGAATTGAAACATCTTTTAGGAAGGAGGAACGCTACATTTTGCCCAAAATATATCCTTCACATATATGTTTACCAGGAGCCTCAAGTTTGGGTAGAGAGGACACCATTTCAGATTTTTGCAGGCATAGCAAACTAGCGAAATTCAGATGACCAACGCATGCATGTCACAATTTTGCATTTGATAAAGCCTAAGAATCATGTATTGCACATGCTTAATCATTCACAGATTTTTCATAGTCTATGAGCTTATACAGCCCAGAAGATAAAATGTTAGAAGCAATAATGACATCGCCATTTTACAGTTCATGAAGTGTACATGTGACATCAATGAATTTCATAACCAAGCCAATCTTGGCTAAAGTTGAAACTGATAACAAGTTCTTCTTGATCCCTGACACAAATAAAGCATCCAAAAATGTAAAAGAACTACCATCAATAGTGGTTAGAATAATCTTACCAACTCCCATAATATGATAAGAGGAGCATGTGATAGTATTCCCTATAGGGGAAGGCTCAAGTGAAGTGGAGAAACTGCGTTGTGAGGTAATATGTCTGGTTGCCCCACTATCAAAGTACCAAACATTTGATTCTACTACAGACATACACTATTCATGTGAAGATGGTTCAAAATTGCAAAGAGTAGTAAATGCCCATTCTTCATTCTACACAAGATTAGCAAACTTTGTTTTGGCTATAGAGGCCTCTGCAACTGTTGATATATTTAGGCAATGATGTGTGTGAACTCGCTAAGACCGCGAGGGCACTTTTTTCCCTCTTTAGGAGGTTTTTTTCCCCCGGCTTGTATATACGCCTATTTCCCTAATGGGCTACTTATCTTTGTACATTCTCTAGTAATACATTCAGGATTGTGTGTTGAGCTCCAAGCTTCTTCTTCTTCTTCTTCCTTGTGTTGTTCGTGTGCTTCCATAGACGTCCACCGCCAACAATTGGTATAAGAGCAGTTCGTCGCTTCATCTAGGGTATCCTTGACACCCCTCCGGTCACAGTCCCAGAATCGCACAAAATTTGGTATGTATACTCAAGGTGTTTAAGAGATCAAAACAACTTCACTTTGTGGCATAGAAATCACGATATGAGCTTGTTTCGGCCTTCGAACACACTATCACAGTGCTTGCATAGGCTATTTTGTCTTTTCGTGCAAAAGGTATATACCAGTTTGGGTTCACCATTATAAGCGCCTCGAAGTCTACTACAAGTCTAGCATAATTTGTCTAGGTAGCTCGATTCAACTTTTTGATATACAGTCAATTTTCTATATCAAGGTATTTTAGTCACCGGCTATGGCTGAAAGCAGTGATGTATTCTATATGTTTTGGCTGTTGAGGATAAGTTGGATGGTACCAACTACCCGTTATGGGCTTATATGATGCAACATGTATTGGTTGCAAAAGGACTATGCAACATTATGCAAGGTGTTGAAAAATGTCCTATCACACCTGCAACTGTTACAACTGCAGGTACTAAAGCTGATGCAGAAGCTGTCAAAGATGATGATATTCTGCATATCCCTGTTCGTGTTGCGGTTTTTGTTGCACCTACTGCAGAGCAAATTTGTTGGGATCGCAAAGATGCCTAGGCACATCCATTGATAGCTTTGTCTGTCAAACGTGCCATTATTCCTCACATTCGTTCTTGCAGAACAGTTAAGGATGCTTGGGATACACTTACCACATTGTACCAAGCTAGGAATGAGGCTCATGTTGCTTACCTCCAAAAACAGGTGCAGAGTGAGCACATGAATGAAGGTGATTCTATGGACAGTTTTCTAACAAAGATCAAAGACTTGAAGGAACAGTTGGTTTCTGCTGATGAGGTTATACCACATAGCTCACTTGTGCAGACCATTCTGAATGGTCTTCGTGATTCATATCAAAGTTTTTCTTCTACTCTTCGATTGATGATGAAAGGCAATCCAAATGCCTTGTCATTTGAGGAGTTAGTCTTTGTTCTATTGCAGGAGGATCAGTCGAGGCAGAATAGGTCCATTATGCATATTGCAGATCAAGATTTCTTGGCTAGTTAGAAGGGCAAAGGAAAATGGAGCTCTTCAACTAGTAAGCAGTAATCTACTAATTGTACACAATCAAAGAGGGAAGACAAAGATGAAAAGAAATCAGAAAAACAAAAATTGTTTTGGAAGTACTGTAAAGGAAATGATCATATCATAAAGAACTATCCAAAACTGGCTGCTAAAGAGGCAAAGAAGAAAGAGGCTGGAATGGTTGTTGCAGAGGCCTCTACACCAAAAATAGAGTCTGCTAATCTTGTGTAGGAAGAAGAATGGGCTTTTACTATTGTTTGCTGTTTTGACCCATCTTCTCATGAGTAGCGCATGTCTGTAGTAGACTCAGATGTTTGCCAATACTTTGATAGTGGGGCGACCAAACATATTACCTTGCAGCGCAGTTTCTTCTCTTCACTCGAGCCTACCCCTACAGGGAATACTGTTACATGCACCAAAACTCCTCTTATGGAAGTTGGTAAGATCATTTTGACTACTGTTGATGGTAGTTCCTTCACTTTGTCAAATGCTTTGTTTGTGCTAGGGATCAAGAAAAATATGTCATCAATTTCTACATTAGCCAAGATTGGCTTGATTGTGAAATTCCTTGATGACAGATATACAGTTCATGATCTGTCAAATGCCGACATGATTATTGCTTCTGGCATTTTATGTCGTGGGCTGTATAAGCTCATAGATTATGAAAGTTCTATAAATGATTCGGCATGTGCAGTACATGATTCTCAGGCTATGTCAGATGCAAAGCTTTGGCATGCATGCTTTGGTCATCTGAATTTTGCTAGTTTGCTATGCCCGCAGAAATCTGAAATGGTGTCCTCTTTGCCCAAACTTGAGCCACCTGGAAAACATGTTTGCGAAGGCTCCTTTCCAAAAGCTGGTTCAATTCAGGCTACTCATAATTTCCAAAAGAAGGTGATGCAGACACCTTCTTTTGGAAATTATCTTTACTTTGTGACTTTCATCGATGATTTTTCCAGGCACACATGGGTATATCCATTGAAGGCAAAGTCTGAAGTGTTCATGTGCTTCAAATAATTTTTGGTTTTGGCTAAAAATCTATTAGCATGTAAAATGGGCACCCTCCATTTTGATCGAGGGGGGAATATATGTCTTCTAATTTTAATGCATTTCTGGCTGAACGTGAGATAAAACACCATTGTACAATGTCGTATACACCTCAACAGAATGGATTTGCTAAACAAAAGAATAGGTCACTCATGGAGATGGCGAGGTGTATGGTCAAGAGTCAGGCTTTACCATATAGTTTCTCGCTTGAAGTTGTCATGTGTGCAGCATATGTACTTAACAGCTGTCCCACTAAAGCACTGTAGTCTATCACTCCATATGAGGCTTGGCATGATCGCAAGCCATGTATTGCTCATCTACGTGTTTTTGGTTGTTTGGCATATGCATTAGTGCCTGAACAACATCGTAGAAAATTGGATGATAAAGTCATAAAATGTATTTTTGTTGGATACAATTCTGAAAGTAAAGGCTATCGTCTGTATCATCCACAGACTAAATTCATTCTGGTTAGCCGTGATGTTCTTTTTGTGGAAGATGCTATTTAGCCATTGCTTTCATGTACTAAGGAGACATCTGTTAGCTCCAAAGACATGTATGATACTTTGCTGCCTCTGTTTACAGGTGGACAGTCTAGTGCTGTTCCTAATGAGGAAACTTCTCAACCTTTGCAGGTTTCATGCGATGATGGTCACTCCATTTTTTATGCAGATTTACATGATGCACTTGTTGATGAGAGAGTTGATATTGAGCAGGCAAAAACTATGCCAAAATGGTTGGTGCAAACTTTGCGTGATAGCAAATTAGATGCATCTCTATCATATCGTACTCGTTTAGGCTCTCATAGTGCCTCTTTTGCATCAGATTGCTATGCTTTGGTTGCATCTAGTCTCTCTGATGAGAATGAGCATGTTTCCTTTGATGAAGCACAAAATTCAAAAAATTGCATGGCTATTATGCAATCTGAATATCATGCTATAATGAAGAATGGTACTTGGTCTTTATGTGACTTGCCTCCTGGCAAGAAGGCCATTGGGACTAAGTGGGTATACAAGCTAAAGTGTAAGCCTGATGGTACAGTTGACAGGTAAAAGGTTAGGCTTGTTGCAAAGGGTTATGCACAGGAAAGAGGCATTGATTTTGATGAGACCTTTGCACCTACTTGCTGAATGACTACTGTTCGTAGCATTTGTGCACTTGCAGCTCATCATGGTTGGAATGTACATCAGTTGGATATCAAAAGAGCATTTCTGAATGGCAACTTTCATGAAGAAGTGTATGTTTTTCAGCCCCGTGGCTTTGTGCAGAAAGGGCATGAGAACCAGGTGTGTAGGTTAAAGAAGGCATTATATGGCTTAAAGCAAGCACCACGTGCTTGATATGAAAAGATACATGCCTATCTGATTGCATATGGTTTTGAGAACACTCCAACTGAAAGCACCTTATATGTTAAGCGTGCCAATGATGTACTTCTGATCATTGTGGTTTATGTTGATGACATGCTGCTCACTCGTCCTCATGAGAGGCATATTGCTGATTTTAAGGCTGATTTACATGCCTCATTTGAGATGTCTGATTTGGCACATTTGCATCACTATTTGGGCATTCAGTTTATGCATGTTGATGGTGGAATGGCTTTGTGTCAAAAGAAATATATTGACACATTATTGCAGTGTTTCGACCTTGAAGACTATAAGCCTACTACCACTCCTATGGAGACAGGTTTACGATTGAGTCTTTAGGATACTGGAGATGCATTTGATGTTATTCTCTATCAGTTGGTTGTTGGATGCTTGATTTACTTATGCATTACTCGGCCAGATATTCAGTTTATTGTCTCACAGATGACCAGGTTTATGCATTGCCCAGGTGTCAAGCATTGGCAGGCGGTCAAGCACATCTTTTTCTACTTGAGTGGTACTCAGTTACTTGGGTTGTTTTATCCCAAGGGGGGGATCACTACCGCCAGTTTTGCATGCTTTTTCTAACTCTGACTGGGCTAGTTGATATGACACTTGTGTGTCCACTAGTGGCTTTTGCTTCATGCTTGGTAGCTCATGTATATCTTGGTTGAGCAAGAAGCATCCTACTATGGTCACTTCTAGTTGTGAGGCTGAGTATAGGGCAGCTTTCATAGCTACTCTTGAGTGTGTGTGGCTCAAACACCTTATGGCTGATTTGGGTGTTGGTCAGTCTTTTGCCACCACCATCTTCACTAACAATCAGAGGGCATTGGCAGTTGTGAGGAACCCTATGTTCCATGCTCCCACTAAGCACATTGAGGTGCATTATCATTATGTCAGGGACAGGTTCTCTGCTAGGGAGATCAGCTTGGCATATGTGCCCACGAAGGAGAACATTGCAGACCTTTTCACGAAGGCTCTTCCTAGGGAGAAGTTTGAAGCTTTCCGCAAAGCGTTGGGCTTACTTCCTTTTTTGGATTGATTCCACATAGCTTGGCACTTCCTTATACATGAGTGCCAGCTCCTTGTTCACCGCATCACTCCCAGGGGGGATTTGTTGATATATTTAGGCAGTGATGTGTGTGAACACACTAGGACCACTGGGGCACTTTTTTCCCTCTTTAGGAGGTTTTTTCCCCCAGCTTGTATATATGCCTATTACCCTAATGGGATACTTATCTTTGTGCATTCTCTAGTAATACATTCAGTATTGTGTGTTGAGCTCCAAGCTTCTTCTTCTTCCTTGTGTTGTTCGCATGCTTCCGTAGACGTCCAACTCCACCTGCAACAACCATTCCAGCCTCTTTCTTCCTTGCCTCTTTAGCAACTAGTTTTGGACAACTCTTTATGGCGTGATCATTTCCTTTACAGTATTTGCGAAACAATTTTTGCTTTTCTGTTTTTTACGTATCTCTATCATCCTTCTTTGATTGCATAGAATTAGCATATTTTTGCTTACTAGTAGAAGAGCTCCATTTACATTTTCCCTTTTGCCTAGCCAAGAAAGCTTGATCTGCAACATGCATAATGGACCTATTCTTCCTAGACTGATCTTCTTGCAACAGAATGGAGACTAGCTCCTCAAATGCTAAGGCATTTGGATTGCCTTTCATTATCAAATGAAAAGTAGAAGCAAAACTCTTATGTGAATTGGGAAGACCACTCAGAACAGTCTACACAAGTAAACTACCAGGCAAGGCTTCATCAACATAAATCAATTGTTCCTTCAAATCTTTGATCTTTTTTAGAAAACTATCCATGGAATCTCCTTCATTCATGTACTCACTCTCCAATTGTTTTTGGAGCTAAGCAACACGAGCCTCATTCCTTGCCTCGTATAAAGTGGTAAGTGTATCCCAAGCATCCTTAGTTGTTTGGCAAGAGCAAATGTGAGGAATAATGGCACATTTGACAGACAAGGCTATCAATGCATGTGCCTAAGCATATCTGCCATCCCAACAAATTTGCTCTGTAGTAGGTGCAACAAGAACCACAACACAAAGAGTAACATGAAGAATATCACTATCTTCAGTTCTATTTGCATCAGCTTCAACAATTGTATTTGCAGGTGAAATAGGACGTTTTTCAACACCGTGCACAATATTCCATAGTCCTTTTGCAACCAATACATGATGCATCATATAAGCCCATAATGGAAAATTTGTACCGTCCAACTTATCCTCAATAGCCAACATATGGAATACATCATTGCTTTCAGCCATGGCTAGTGACTAAAATACATTGATGCAGAAAAATGGTTGTATCTAAAAAAGTTGAACAGAACTACCCACAAAAGCTTCACCAAACCTGTAGCAAACTTTGAGACGGTTATACTGGTGAACCAAAATCTATATATATCTTTGTTAGAAAAAGACAAAATGGCCTACACAAGCACTACAATGGTGCATTCGAAGGTTGAAACGAGCTCAAATCACGATTTTGGCATGACAAAACGAAGCAGTTTTGATCACTTCATCACCTTGAGTATCCTCACAAAATTTCATGCAATTCTGAGATTGTGATCGGAGGGGTGTCGATGATGCCCTAGATGAAGCAGCGACTTGCTTTGATACCAATTGTTGGATTTCGAGGTCTATGGAAGCACGTGAACAAAACAAGGAAGAAGGAGCTTGAAGCACAACACACAATACTGAATGTGTTACCACTAGAATGTATAAAGATAAGTAACCCATTAGGGTTATAGGTGTATATACAAGCCGGGGGGAAAAAACCTCCTAAAGAGGGAAAAAAGTGCTCGAGCAGTCCTAGTGTGTTCACACACATCACAACCTAAATATATCAATAGATTTTTTGGAATGTGTTGTTATATGTCTCTTGAAAAAGGCATTGTATGTACCTGATATCATGAAGAACTTAACTTCAATTTTGTTGATTGCCAAAGATGGACTTCATGTACACTTTGTTGATGATAAGTGTATGGTTCATGATTTCAGCAATGGTCATATTATCGTGATGTCCAGTACATTATGTAATGGTTTGTATCACATGGATACATACAAGAGGGTTGCGTCAAATGCCTTGGTTGTGCATACTTCTTCCATGGCTGAAATGGAGCTTTGGCGCGCTGATTTTGGTCACTTGAACTTCAATAATTTGCTTTATTTATAAAAGAAGGACATGGTTATTGGTTTGCCAATACTTGAGTCCATTGAAAAGCATGCATGTGAAGGTTGAATTCTTGGAAAAATGCATCATGCTTCTTTTCCAAAAGGGATTCAGAAACACACTACAAGAAAATTGCAGCTTGCTCATAGTGATGTATGTGGTCCCATCAAGACTCCATCTTTTGGGAAGCATGTATATTTTGTTACCTTCATTGATGATGCTACTTGCCATGCATAGGTGTATCCTATGAAAGAAAGAATGAGGTGTTTTATTGCTTCAAAGCATGGTGGTGAATATATGTCACATGAGTTTAATGATTTTCTTCATGAAAGAGGTATTTCACACCAATGTACGATGTCATATATACCTAAGAAAAATGGTGTTGCCGAGCGTAAAAAAAGAACTCTTCTTGAAATGGCATGATGTATGGTTAAAGGAAAGCATCTTCTTGATAAGTTTTGGATGGAAGAGCTCATGTGTACAAAACTATGTGTTGAATCTTTGCCTTACAAAAGCATTGAGAGTCATTACTCCTTATGAGTCTTGGAATGGACATAAGCCTATGGTTAGTCATACGCATGTGCTTGGTTGTTGTGCCATCACAACAACATCACAAACTTGATGACAAAGAAAATAAATATATATTTATTGGTTATAGTGATGAAAGCAAAGGATGTCATTCATACCATCCATTGACAAGCACAATTCTTATGAGTGAAGATGTGGTATTTGCTGAAATTTCAATTTTTCCTCTACTTGAATGCAAAAAAATAGCCAATACTTGGCTCACAAGATGTGTTCAATACACTCATGCCTTTGTTCCAAAATGGTGCACTTTGCTACAGTCATGTAGACCAGCCAACTAAGGCTCAACGGGCTGAAAGATTCCAGCAAAATAGAGCTGAAAATGCAAAGAATTTCAAGCCAAACCTGGGTAAAATTTTTCAGCCAAAAATTATCAAAACTATTGGAAATTTCCAGCCACATATGCCTGAACATTTGCATCAAAATGTGGCTGAAAATGAGCATTAAATTCAGCCCATGCATGATGTGCATGTTGATGATGTATTACATAATAAACACATGTCTATCGAGAGTGCACAAACTATGCCAAAGTGGCTGAAACAAACTTTACAGGATAGCAAATTGAGTGCGTCTTTACGTGGTACAACAAGATCAAGCTCTTGCCATGCATCAAGTAATTTTGTGGATTATTTTACTATTGCAACGACATGTAATGAAGAGCCGCGTACTTTTGAAGATGCATGTGACAATCCACAATGGATGGGTTCTATGCAATCAAAAATGGATTCCATACAGAGGAATGGTACTTGGGATTTATGTGAATTGCCAAAAGGAAAAAATGACAGTGGTACAAAGTGGGCTAACAAGATTAAGAGAAAGCATGATGGTAGCATTGATTGCTACAAATCTAGATTGGTTGCCAAAGGATATGCACAACAATAAGCATATGATAGGTCTGGTCTTGTCAAGGTAGCATAAATCAAACTACCTACCAAACTTTGATATTTCTTCATGTCATTAAATTATTCACCTCCATATCTACTCAATTTATGATTTACCTCCAATGGTGAATTTGAAGGCTTGCAATCATCCATATTGAACTTGACCAAAAGATTCTTCAAGTATCTCTCTTCTGTAACATATACTCCATGTTGAGTATACACAATCTGCATTCCTAAGAAATAAGACAAGTTTCCTAAATCACTTATCTTAAACTCCTTCTCTATTTGCGTCTTAAGCTCCTTGATTCCTTGAGCATTTGTACCTATGACAATAATATCATCAACATAAATACACATGTATATATGCCCATCTTCATTTGCCTTCACTAGCAAGCTACTATCTGCCTTTGAAGCTTGATATGCACATTCATTCAATAACTTAACAAGCCTGTAATTCCATGCTCTTAGAGCCTGGTTTAAACCATACAAAGCTCTCTTGAGCTTACGTACATAATCTGATCCAATTGAATCCATGAAACCCTCTGGTTTCTCCATGTACACTTCATCTGCAATATTTCCATTCAGAAATGCAGTCTTCACATCTAATTGTGACAACTTCCATCCTTTACAAGCAGCAATAGCAATTAGCGATCTAGTTGTAGACATCTTAGCAACTTGACTAAAGGTTTCATCATAATCTACCCCATGAGTTTGAGCATAACCTTTAACCACAAGTCTAGCTTTGTATCTAGACACCTCACCATTTGCAAACCTCTTTGTTTTATACACCTACTTACATCCAATTACCTTCTCGTTCTTTGGTCTTGGCACCAATTCCCATGTCTCATTCTCACGTAGAGCATCATACTCCTCTTTCATTGCCTTCTCTTAGCTTCTTCATATGTGGTTGGATCTTCTTCTATCTTCACAATATAAGCATAATCTTTTGTTGTTAGAAAAGATGTATCATAGCTATACCTGATAGGTTCTTTTCTTTCTCTCAAAGATCTTCTGACCTCTACACTTCTTGAAATCTCAGCCATGTTTAATTATGGATCAAATATTGGCCTATCTTCATCATTACCCTGCAATTTACTTTTACAATCATCATCAATATCTTCTTCATACACCTTTACTTTGGTCTTCCCTTTCCTTTGAACTTCTTCAATATCTGCATAATCATTTGTTGACCCTATATACCATGTGCTTTCCTCATCAAATGTAACATCTTTTGTAACAAGAAATTGCTTTGTAGATGGACTCCACAATTGCTTTGGATTCTAGCTTATGTCTTAATTGTGAAGGAACATAGGCATATACTAAACATCCAAATACCTTACAATGATCAAGAGTAGGTTTGTTACCCCACCATGCTTCATAAGGTGTTCTACCATCCAAAGCTTTACAGGGTAACCTATTCACAAGGTATGTTGCAGTTTTGATAGCTTCTGCCCATAAGTAATTTGGACAATTCTTCTCTTTCATCATTGATCTTGCAAACTCTACCAGAGTTCTATTTCTTCTTTTTGCAACTCCATTTTGTTGAGGGGAGTACCTGCAAGTTACTTCTCTTTTTATACTTGCATTCCACAAATAATCATCAAACTCTTTAGAAAAATATTATCCCCCTCCATATGATCTCAACCTCTTGAGCCTTTGTCCTGTAATCCTTTCTGCATAAGCATGATAATGCTTAAATATCTTGAACACTTCAGATTTGTCCTTGATTACATAAAGTGTAATCCATCTTGTTGCATCATCAACACACAACACATAATATCTGGATCCATTTATGCTATAGTCCCTTGAAGGACCCCACACATCTGTATGAACCAACTCAAGCATGTTTGAATACTTTTATCGTGATTTATTGTATGAACTTTTGTGTGTTTTATCTAATTGACAAGCTTGACACTTGTACACCATGTGTTGACCTTAACACTTGGAAATCCAAGCACTACATCATTCTTTGACATTTCCTTTGTAGCTCTCTCATTAAAATGACATTGCCTTTTATGCCATAGGTCTAACTCAGACATCTTTTGACTTCCATAAGTAAACAATGCATGTCCCACATTACCTTGGACCTTGAGCGTAAAAAGTCTTCCTTCTTTTTTATGTGCAATGATGCTTCTATATCCCTGATTTGGATCTTGCACATAAACACCATCATTTGTGAATCTGACTCTATATCCTTTCTCCACAATTTTTCCTACACTTATCAGGTTTTTAGGAATAGTAGGAACATAAAGTACCTTGCTTAAGAGTGTGCTTCCACTCTTTGTCTTCACTGATCCAATGCTTTCCACTTTATGCTTGGTGTTATCTCCTGTTTGAATTGTATGTCCACTCACCTTTGCTTCCATGTCAATCATCAATGATATGTTGCCACACAAATGATTGCTACATCCTGAGTCAATATAGAACACCCTCTGATCTTCTGCTATTGCTTGATGTGTTGCATTCAAGATGAGAGTCATGTCATCCTTCTGATTAGATGCATAATTATAATAGTTGTTATTGTAGGACTAAGATTGAAAGCTTCTTCCACCTCCTCTAGCATATGATGTCCTACCACCTCTTCCTCTCAAGTTGCCTCTTTGATTTCTACCTCCTCTACCTCTTTGATTGAAACTCTCATTATGACTTCCACATTTTGATTGTTATACCAACAATCATTTGCCAAATGATTTGTTCTACCGCACTCTAACATTATCTTTATTCTTACCTCCTCTTCCTTTACCTCTTGAATTCATCTTTCCTCTTGTGAAATTAGCTTGGCTTGAAGATCCTTCATTATCAGTTGACTGCTTCCCTTTGCCATTCTTTTCTTGTCCTTGGAGTACATATCTTGACTTGCACTCCTATCATTATCTCCTTTAATGTCCTGCTCAAAAGTTAGCATGTGTCCTAGCAATTGATTAAGATCAGGAGTAAAATGATCTAATGACAATTGTATAGACAATATGAAAGGTTTCCATTTCTCATCTCCTCTAAGACCTGTAAGTGTTTGACTTACCAACTTATCCTCTTCAATATCTTCATCTTCTACTCCCAAGCTATGTGCAATATCCTTCATTCTTGCCAAATAATCAGAAATTGATTGTGAGCTCTTCTTTTTGAAGGTTGTGAACTTTGCCCATAGTGAGGACTTCCTTGACTTGGTCATATTTTGAAAATGCTCTTCCAAACCATTCCACACATATGTTGCACTTTCTAATCCTCTAATATGAGGTAGAAGATAATCATTTAAAGCCATGTAAATAATGCTCCTAGCTTGAGCATCCTTCTTCATCCAGTTCTCCAAATCTTCAAGCTCTTCCCTAGTTGGAACACTAGGATCTTCAAACTCAGGCTTTTCTTCTTCTCCTATGATGAATGCCATCAAATCTTTGCTCAAGAGGTGCTCCATCCTCATGAACCAAGCTGGATTGTTCTCCCTATCTAGCTTATCAATCTGCAAGCTTTCTCCCATTTTTGATCTTGTGTGTCTGCAATTACTAAGATTTATTGTGATATAATGAACTCCTGAAGATAACTCTCTCCACATCTATCTCATTGACACTTGGCTTCTAATGACTCTCTCACTTATTTCTTTACATCATTGACTTATATACATACGATTCTAGATTCACCCCACGTCTATTACATTATTCCTTATCGTTCTATGATCATCTAAACTCATAGTACAAGAATTTTCATCTGTAATGTACATATTTATACAAGCTACAATTCTGAGATCTCTTCACTATCTTCAATGACTTCTTTGGCTTCATTCTGATTCTTGACTTGCTTCAAGTTCTTCATAATCATCAATTTGGGATTGGTTTGTTCCAACAGACATTGAAGGGGGGTTTGTTGGAAACAATGTCAAAATTGTCCACAAATCCTCAACTGGCAGCAATTTTATGTAGTCTTTGAAAGACTCTCACAACAAGAGTCATGGGAAAACTTGGCATAAGAAAAATGGTTCACAAGCCCTCTTTCAAATCCTCTCCGCGGTAGCACAAATTTCACAATCTATGTTTTGGTAGACATTTTCTGTTTTGCTAATTTTGGTGATGGATTTAATTTGATAGCTAAATCATGATTTTCATGAGCTTTTATGATAAAAGATACACCGCATGGGTTAGTATGCTACATATTGAAACCCTTGGGGTAATTGTAATTATCTTCTCAAGCTCAAGCACGTGTTCAATACAAGATTTGGAGCAGATCCAGGAGGTGCTCTACAGGGAGTTTGGAGGAGGTGTGCTCCACATTTGGAACACTTAGAGGAGTTACAAGCCAACCATAAGCATATCTTGTTGATATTGTGCGTAACAAGTCTATTTCAATCCTCACTTGTTCATTCACTAGTTTTTTATTAGGATTTCTAAAACCTACATTCAAAATTAGGGTTTGCTATATAACAATTCTAAAATGTTCATATTGTCCATATTCTCACACACACACAATCTTCATACCTCATACCCACTTTACACACAATTTCTTATATCTAGTTCCCTATCTTTGCCTAGATTTAGATATTATCAGTTTGTATCATATTCACTCATTGTAATTTGAAATTTAAATAATAGTTAGTGTAGGTGAGCATTCTAGCTTACCATTACACTTGGGAAATCTTGTCTACTCTCTCTCTCTCTCTCCATCTCTCACTCATCTCTTTCATAGTATTAAGGTGTGTATGCTAAGGTTCATGTGTTGGAAGATCCTATAATTAATTGTTATTGAGGCCCACCCCACTTCCAACATGTTCTTTATGGAGATTATGCTTAATTACCTTATGATTTTAGAATGTTGCGCTCCTAATGAAATGAATCCATTCAAGTATCAATAGATTATAAGAATGGTTAAACAGTTTAAGGATCTCACAATCACTCCTCTCCAAAGAATTATCATTGAAGGGAACATACCTTTTTAGTATCAGAAGCTCTTAAGTCCAAGTTTTGTTTGTGAAAGGAATGACTTTCCATTTACTTGAATTCATGTGGGCTTGATTTAAGTTAAAAAAGACTACTATTTGTACCCTTGAACATCAACTTTTAAGTGACTTAAAGTCCTTTTTTCTAATTTATTATTATTTTCTATTATTATGAGGAGCTAGATCTATAAAAAAAAAAGTAAAACAATCTTATTGCTTGGGATTTTTTCTAGTGCCAAAGATTTATTGTTCTATTCATTGGCATAGTTAGGAAAATGGCTTATTAAATCCATCTTGATAAATGGATCAAACATACTTTTGAGTTAAATCTCTGTGGCATACTTACTATGTAATCACCTTAAGAAGAAGGCCATGATGTTTGAGCTCAATACTTAGCTTGAGAAGTTAGACATAACCAACTACCAACCTTGGAAATTCAAGAGAAGTTAGACATAACCAACTACCAACCTTGGAGCTCAAAAGAAGGCCAAGATGTTTGAGCTCAATTCTTAGCTTGAGAAGTTAGACATAACCAACTACCAACCTTGGAAATTCAAGATTTTCAATTTTCTCATGAGAAAATCCCTTTACCCTTGTTAATGGAGTAGAGTGGAATACATACTTGGATCCCACCAAACATATTCAAAATTAGAGGGGAGCTATCAAGCATTGGGAGGAAAGATATAGAAGATTTATCTTCCTCCTATCTCAACACATTGGAGATGCCATGTTTGGGAATATTCAAGACATAAAAAACTCAAGAGACGTGTTGGAGTGTCTTAAAAGGTTCCATTCAACCAAAATCAAGTCTAGAAGGGTTCATCTCAAGAATGACTTGATTGAAGTCAAAACAAGCCCTACTACGTAGTAGTAGTAGTAGTAGTAGTAGTAGTAGTAGTAGTAGTAGTAGTAGTAGTAGTAGTAGTAGTAGTAGTAGTAGTAGTAGTGTGATTGAGTACATACTCAAGATCAAATAGATCATGCATACATTGGGATTGATTAGGAGCTATATAGTAGATGATGACCAAATACATCATGTGCTAAATGGAATCAAGGATGATGATAAATGGAGGCCTTTTGAAACTTCTATATATAAGAGATAGCCTTCTTCCTTTTGAACACTCAGTGATCTTGATAGCAATTTAAGAGATGAATCTAGGAGATTGAGGAAGCAAAAGATGCTAAGGGTCTTTTCAGGTTGGTTAGTGGTACTAAGGTGAAGCCATACATAGATCCACATAAACCTACTAACAATCAAAGGAGAACCATTAGAGAGTGGGAAGAAAGGGATAGGAGAGTGATATACATTCTATCTCAATACATAAGCAACTCCATGATAGGGCATATCCAAGACCTAGATACATCCAAGAAGGTTTGGGAGTGTTTAGAATGTTTGTACTCTACCTCTACAAAGGCTAGGAAAATTCAGCTCAAGAATGAGCTCAACACCTTAGGAAGTTATCAAAGTAGAGTATTAATGACTTCATACTCAAAGTAAAAGAGATCTCTGATTCACTTGTTTCAATTGGATGTGTTGTAGATCATGATGACCTAGTTTCCCGCAAACTTAATGGGCTTAGAGAAGATGCTAAATGGAAGGCATTCACAACCTCTGTGTATGTAAGGGATTCACTACTAGATTTTGATTAGCTTACTTTTCTTATGGTGAGAGTTCAGCTATGGAGGCAATAAGACAAAGGGCAATCAAGACCAACTCTTCTATGCAAGAAAAGGAGGAAGAGGAAAGAGCAACAGAAGTGGTTCAAGAGGAAGAGGTAGAAGTAGCTACCAACAAGGCATCCAAAGCTATCAAGGGAGTCAATCAAGCCAAGTTGAAGGTCAATCATCAATAGAAAGAGGAAGAGGAAGAGGTAGAGGAGGAAGATATGGAGGTAGAGGCTATTCCAACTCAAATGGATGCTTCAATTGTGGGAATCAAAGACACTATGCCAAAGATTGTTGGCAAAAGTAAGGTGGGAACAATTACAAAGGG
Organism: Ceratopteris richardii; assembly: GCA_020310875.1. Lineage (NCBI taxonomy): Eukaryota > Viridiplantae > Streptophyta > Polypodiopsida > Polypodiales > Pteridaceae > Ceratopteris > Ceratopteris richardii. The sequence goes on from CM035436.1 coordinate 89,598,370, forward strand.
CAAGGTAATTATGCTAGCTCATCAATCAATTCCGAAAATGATCATAATAGTGAAGGTCAACCACAAGATGAGGTGTGGTATATAGATAGTGATTGTAGTAACCACATGTCAGGTAAAGAAGAGTACTCTAGAAGTCTTCAATCAAAGAGGCTCTTTGGAGAGCAGAGACAACACACAACATGAAATACAACAAATGGAAGTAGCAAAGTTTGAAGAAAGCCACAATCAAGAGGAATATCTGAGGTATTTCATGTTCCTACTATTACAAAGAACTTAATCTTTGTTGGACAAATCATTTAAAGGGGATACCAAGAAAAGTTCAACCACAAAAGATGCTTTATTGAAGACCCAAGGAATGGTTATGAGCTGATAGAAAAATGAAATAAGAAGGAAGGATGTTCGCTCTTGACATTGGCAAAGGAAAAAGCAACAAGGCAATGTTCATCACCTATGGAGACAAGAAGATTGGGGACTTGGATTTGTGGCACAAAAGATGTGGTCACATCAACATTTAAAGGTTGAAAGAAATGGAGAATAGGCAATTGGTAAGAGATTAACCACAATTTTCATTACAAATGTTTCACGAGATGTGTAAGGCTTGTCAACTAGGCAAGTCTACTAGGCAAACCTTCAAGAAATGGTGGATATGTAGCACATGGTTTGTTAGACCTTGGGTGCATAGATATGTGGGGGCCAACCAAAGAGCCGTCTCTTGCAAATAACAGGTACTTGCACAGATTTCTTGCAAGACCAAGGTATAAAGAGGCAAAGCACTTGCACATATACTCCCCAAAAAAATGGGGTGGTAGAGAGGAAGAGTAGGTATATGGTGAAATTGCTCGGGGTATGCTAAATGAAATGAATGTGCCTTTATGCCATATCTATTTTTGTGTACTTGATGAATAGGTGTCCCACATCAAGGGTACATGAAATGACACCTGAAGAGGCATGGAGTGGAAGGAAACCAGACCTTTCACACCTTAGAATCTTTGGGTGTGTTTGCTACACACATGTGCCTCAAGAATTGAAGGTAAGATGGATGCACCAATCAACTAAAAGATGTAAACATTGTATGTTTTAAAGCAAGTTCCTAGGGCATATAATCAAAGCTTTTGGAGTATTTGAGTAGGTGTGGATACAAGGCATGTGACGCAAATCCCTCCCTACACCTCAAGAGGAAAGGAGAACTAGTTGTCTACATATGCATATATGCGGATGGCTTGATTATAATAGGAAGTGATGATCTAGGTATCAAATGGATAAAGTCTAAGCTTGGGAATGAATTCTTTTTAGATCTTGGAGCACTCAAATATTTTCTTGGAATTGAAGTTATTTATGTAGAAAATGGTGTTGACCTTGCTCAAAGGAAATAATTGCTAGATGTACAATATGGTATGAGTGGATGTAAGCCACTCACACAACCTATGGATCCAAACATTAAGTTATGTGCACGTGAAGGGAAGCCTCTTTTAGATATTTCAACATATAGAAGCATAATTCAAAGCCTTATTTATGCTACCATCACAAGATCTGCCTTGTGTTATGTTGTGAAGTTCTTTCTCATTTTTTGCATTCACCAACTAATGCTCATATGAATGCAATCAAGAGAGTGCTTACGTACATAAAGCACAAATTCAACCAAGGGTTATACTACCCTTATGGAGATGGATAACAACCTCAAAGCTTTAGTGATGTTGATTGGGCAAGTTCAAAGGAGGAGAGAAGGTGCAGATCTGGCTATGTCTTCATGCTAAGGTCAAAGAGTCATCTCATGGATGTCCAAAGAAGTAACCTACAGTTGCATTATCATATTCTAAGGCTGACTATAGAGCCTTAGCACTTGCTACACGTGAGATTATCTAGCTCAAGGAGCTTTTCAAAGACTTGGATGTGAAGGTCAAAGAGTTTACTCCATCTAGAGATAAGATATCAAGCATTCATCTAACAAGCATGCAAGAAGCAAGCACATAGAGATACATTATCACTTCATTAGAGAGAAGGTACTAGCAAAGGAAGTATACATCAAGTACATCAACACAAAGGCACAACTATCAGATACCATGACCAAAATCATCGATGCAAGCAAGTTGGAGAAATTCAAGACCAACCTCAGCATGAAGGAGATCAATGGAGACTAACATTTGAGCTTGAGGGGGAGTGTTATAAATGTACAAGCTCAAGTGTGTGAGCCAAGGCTTAACTCAAGAGCCATATCACTTCACTTTCTAGTAAATTCTACAATCACTTTTCCATACGTTTTTCAGCTCAAGATTCCATCTACCTTGTTGAGAAAAGTGGGAATTTTGGAGGCATGATCTGAGTTCAAATTCTACACCAACTTTTGGAGCATTATATAAGCAATATCTTGGAAGAAAGTTATGGCCATCCTCTTCATTCGTTTGTGCACTTTTAGGCTCTCATTGGGAGTGTATACTCCATATCTAAGCTATCCCCTAGCTAAGATAATCCCCTGCTAGCTGAAGTTTTCATTTAGGCTGAGATTTTCAATCATCCATATCTTATTGTGTAGTTATATGTTTCATGCACAAGATACCTCATCTTCTAGCTCTTCTTGTAAGCTTTTTTTTTTCACTATAATCTTACTCTCAAGTGTTCCTTTTCCTTGTGTATATTGAGCTTGAAATCTCTCTAGTCCATCTTTGCATATTTTCATATATATATATATATATATATATATATATATATATATATATATATATATATATATATATATATATATATGTGTGTGTGTGTGTGTGTGTGTGTGTGTGTGTGTGTGTGTGTAATTTATTTATTTATTTATTTATTTATTTATTTATTTATTTATTTATGTATTTATTTGTGTGTGTGAAGAGGTACACATATGTATAAGCTATGAGTTTGGGTAGATTTTGGTTTTTCTTGTGTAAGGTGGTTGACATAGCTAACCTCTTCCAAATTGACTGATCTATAGCTTCTTGGAAAGACTAGAAAGTATATTTACATTGTGCAACGTATCTTAGGTTCAATCCTTTGTTCTAGAGAGCAATTCAAATTTTTGTAGATTATAGTAATGAATTGTTTGGTCCTAGGAAGGGCCTATCATTCTTCTATTGCAACTAGGAGTGGATATAATCTATTATCTGCAACTCTAGGGAGCATGCATCTAGCTTAATCAGACCCCCTATGTGCTCCCTCTCATCTTAAGCACCCTTATCTCGATGTGTAGAAGGACAATATCTTCACCAAGTAGCTCTTTTTGAAGAGCAATATATCAACTCTTTATATTTTCATTCTTTATGGAGTTAAGATTCTTGAGACTTGTCATATAGTTCCTCAAAGTATGCAAAAGTATCAATTCTGATTTGTATGAATTATGAGAAACAATCATTTTAGTGCAATCATATCTTTCCACATAGGAAAAGAGTATTAAAGCCACATTGCCTACTTTTGACTAGATGTTTCTCATTGATAGAACATCCAATTTTAATTATTTAAAGCATGAGTTAGAAAATTTGCAAATGAAAAACTTTATCTCTAGCTAATATTAGAGAAAAGCTCAAGAAGGAGAATAAGTATCTTTGTACTAGAACCTAATGGAGGATAGTCACCTTCCAAAGTTGTTTTCGGGGAATTTATATCATCCTCCATCTGTGGTATCAGAAAATTTCAAACCTTCAAACATCAAGAAACTTTATAAAAAGGACTTGAAGAGATCAATGCAGCCCTAGGAGTGTATAACGAATTCATTCATGAACCAAAGAGATAGATGGGACTTCAAAGGAGGGTAGATCAAGATGGACATTAACAAATCAATGGGTAGAAATGGTAAAGCCATGAATAGATAAAATCTATACATTCTATGTCTTGAATAAACATCAAAAGAAATTATAGGAGTACACTTTAGCTGAGCTATAGGAAAGCACAAATTGATAAGTTAGAGAAAGTCAATTATTAGGCTTGGATATTTAAAGTTAGTAACTATCTTATTGGCAAAGGATTGTGGAGATTAATGAGTGCCATAGATCCAATGTCTTATTTAGATGATCCATCATTTGATGGACAAAAAAATGCATTTGATACCTTGGTTTCCTCTACTTTCCTATACAAACTAAAACGAAGATAACCCACAATAAATCAATAATTTCATGATCATGGACATTCAAAAAGGTGGTAAGATATAATTTGGGCCACACAATGACATCTAAGATGATCAAGCATAGAGCCCCAATTCCAATAAGAAAAGCTCATTGTTGTGGGTGTGTATCTTTGTAATGCACTTTGATTCATGTCCGATTATCAAATGTTCATCTATTGAGAAGAATATCTTCAAATGGGAGACAATACAAGCAGAAGAGAGATATTTCCTTTACCGTACAAAGAAAACTATTGAAATCGTGCAAAATAATTCCCTTTGGAGTTGATGGAGGATCACTTGGGATTAACTAGGCTCTATCGTTGAATATTAGCACCTTTCGATTGAATTCTATAATGGAGATGCATACATTGATTTTCTTACTTTCTCATGCCATTTAGTAGCATCCTTTGATAGGACATCACATGAGCCTAGCTTCACTTTAACTATCTTGAAGATTTCATTAGAGCTCGCAATGGCACTCTTGGAAATAATGAGAAATATTTGACCAAGTCAACAATTTATGGATATAAGCTAATGTGATAGGGAAAAAAAGTATCCAGTGATGAAAGAAATAGTGGGCTCCACAATTTCATATCTTAAATTGGGCTCAAAAGACAAAAATTTGAATCCATCCATCAACTTATGTAAGATTTTTAAGCAACATTCCTCATACAAACATTTATGTAAAGGGTGAAAAGGGTGATACACGATGCCTCAGAAAGACAAAAGAAAATAAGATTGTTCCAAAAATCAATCATCTAACCATGAATCCCAAAGCTCGCATTAACAGTGTGCATGGAAGGATTCAAGTTCATCAATGGACACTTAGATTAATGAATTCATCAATTTTATGGAGCGCAATCTTTTCTCCAAGTAAAACATCTAATTTAAACATCCCACATTGCAATCCTATCACTATATTCCTTAAAAAAAGTGTAGATCCAATCATACAAAATATACGAGAGTTTAACTTTGATCCATTCATGCATAAAATCAGACCATCAACTTCTATTTGAAGTATGTTTAGCACACTTTTTTAACAGAACAAGTTTAATTAAAGATAAAGATACAACATATTGGAGTTCAAGGTCTGTGGAAGCATACGAAAAGCACAACAAGGAAGAAGAAGCTTGAAGCTCAACACAATACAGAATGTACTACCAAGTGAAATGTACAAAGATAAGTGAAATGTTAGGGTTATAAGCATATATACAAGCTAGGGGGGAACCTCTTAGAGAGGGATAAAAGTGCCCTAAAAATCCGAAGTGTGTACCAAAATATATCAAGAAATTCTCCCTTCGGAGTGATGCAGTGAAGAAGGAGATAGCACTCATGTACAAGGAAGTGCCAAACTATGCGGAAAGAGATCAATCCAAAAAAGAAAGTAACCCAAAATCTTCGCAAAAAGATTCGAACTTCTCCCTAAAAGAGCCTTTGTGGAAAGGTTTGCAACATTATTTTGTATCACCACATAAGCCAAACTAATCTCTCCAACAAAGAACCTCTTCATGACATAATGATAGTGCACCTCAATGTGCGTTGTGCGAGCATGGAGCATAGGGTTCCTCACAACTGCCAAGGCACTCTAACTTTGAGTGAATGTGTTGCTGGCAGAAGATTGTCCAACACCAAAATCACTCAAAAGGCATCTGAGCCACACACTCAACACTCATTGTGAAAGCTGCCCAATACTCAGCCTCACAACTAGAAGTGGCCATAGTTGGTTGCTTCTTGCTCAACCAAGATATAAATGAGTTACCAAGCATGAAGCAAAAATCATTGGTGGACACAAAGAGTCTCATAACAACCACCTAGTCTAACTTAGAACAAGCATCTAAATCTAGTGATGATGACCCCTCTTGGGATAAAACAATCCAAGTAGCCGGGTACCACTCAAATAGTGAAATATGTGCTTAATCGCCTACCAATGCTTGACACATATACAATGCATAAACTTGATCATCTAAGCGACAATAAATTCAATATCAAGCCACGTTATGCAGAAGTAGATCAAGCATTCAACAATGTGCTGATAGAGAACAAAATCATGAAGACTCAATCATAAACGTGTTTCCATGGGAGCGGTGATAGGTTTACAATCTTCAAGACCAAAATGCTACAATAATGTGTCAATATATTTTGTTTGATACAAATATATTCCTCTATCTACTTGTATAGATTGAATGCCCAAATAATGATGCAGCTGTCCAAAAAATGATGCAAATGCCCCAAATCAAAAGAGTACGCAAATCCACAAAATCCAAAAAGATGCTTCTCATTAGGACTAGTGAGCAACATGTCATCAATATATACAACAATGATAAAAAAACATCATGTGCACGCTTAATATATAAGGTGCTCTCAGTTTGACTATTCTCAAAACCATGTGCAATCAAGTTTGCAAGGTTCCTCAAGTTTGGCCAGAGAGGATACCATTTTAGATTCTATAAGCATAGCAAACTAGAAAACATTTTGCATTTGAGATAGCCCAAGAATCATGAGCTTCATGTGTTGAATCATTCAAAATTTTTCATAGTTTATGAGCTTATAGAACCCACCACATAAAATGCTAAAAGGCAATAATAACATCACTATTCAAGAGATCATGAAATTTTCATCAATAAATTTGACAACCAAGCCAATCTTCGCTAAGGCTTAGACTGAAAACAAATTACTCTTGATCCCTAGCACATGTAAAGCATCTGACAATATGAAGGAACTACCATCGATAGTAGTCAGTGTAAGAAAATGATAGCACAATGGAATAGCCCGGTAGACAAATTCGAGAGAAAACCACAGATAAAAATAGATGCTGACTGATAGATAGAGAACTCAAATTCTCATATTTTCAAGATTAATGCAGCTATAATGATGGTATTTTCCACCCATGTGCTCCCAATGTGGAGCTTAGATGGAGATCTAGAGAGACTCTAGATGGAGGGCTTACTAGTGCACAATGCTATATAAAGCTCAACATGGGCTATGCTTATATAACTTTTACAAGATTATTCAATATAGATAAGCATAATCGTGAGATACAAAATAGTCGTATAAATATACAATCCAACAATATCTCCATGACCAAAGGTTCTACCGCACAAGGGAGCAAGTTCCCCTCTGCACTCCCCCCATTAAGGTTCTATTGGGAAACCACACGGCACCACAATGCCTTTATTTTCACCTTTAATGGCAACCCAATTGCCTCAAAAATTTATGCCCTATCTAACCTTATGGCTATGCTCACAAAGATTATCTATTACCATTAACAGTCACACATAGACCTCATCTAACATGGAAGTTAGATTTCCTTAAATGTTCGGGCTCACACAACAACTTCTCCTCATAATGGGGGCCTTACAACTTAGAGCATCATGGATCATTTGTGGTCACTTGAGGATGGATTATTGAGTATACATAACAACCCCCCCCTCAATGTCCACCTTGTAGAGAGCTACCTCCTTGGTCGAATGCCAAGTTTTGTAAAGTGCGGTTGAAGTTGCTCTCTCCCAAGGGCCTTGGTGAAGATATCTACTCCATTTTCTTCAGTTGGACAATATCTTATCTCCACAACCCCGTCCTCAATCAATGCACGCACATAATGATACTCAATTCTATCTGTTTTGTTATGTGCATGGAAAACAGGATTTTTGGGGATGGTCATGCAACTTTGGTTGTTGCACTTCAACCATGTAGCCTCCTATCTCTATATTCATATGTGCCATAGGATTTGCCTCAACCATATTTCTTCACATTTTGCAACCTTTGATACTTTTTACTGAGCTTGAGTAGAAGATAATACTATAATCACTTGTTTCTTACTAGTCCAAGAGAAAATCCCCGATCCTAAAGAAAAGCAATATCTAGAAAATGATTTTTTGGTATCAATATCTCCCTCCAATATGATTCATAATATCAAACACAGATGATCCTTCTTCATAAAGAATACATAATGAGTGGTTCCTTTCACATTCCCGAGTATCCACATGCTTGCCTTCTAATGAGTTTGGCAAGGCTTATTAGAGAACCTACTTACTACTCCAACAACATAAGAGATTTTTGGTCTTCTATTTTACAATTAGATGAGACTTCGCACTAATTTCATGTATCTTCCAAGATCCACTAGAGGTGAAGTATCTTCAATAGATCATTTTGTGTTGGCCTAGGTGTAAATATTTCCATGCAATCCTCCATGTCGAATGCCTTCAATATTTGTCATGCATATTTTTGTTGAGAGATGAAAATCTTCCTTTGTTCATGCCAAACTTCAAGGCCTAAGAAATATTGCATTAAACCAAGTCTCTTAGTTCAAATTTTGAACTCAAGGCATCTTTCATTTGTTGAAGAGCATCAACATTTCCTATAACCACAAGGTCATCTACATAGAGTACAAGCACAATTGTCTTCCCTCTTATCTTTAGAACATACAATTAGCATTAGAAGCACGTCTTTTGAAACCTAGATCCAAGAGATACTTATCTATCCATTGGTACCATGCTTTAGGGGCTTGTTTTAGCTCATATAACACCTTCTTCAGCTTACCTATGTTGTTCTTTGAATGGGGAGCCTCAAACCTTGGTGGCTAAGACACATATACCTCCTAGAATCCATTCAAGAATGTTGATTTAACATCCATGTGATATATTGGCCATCGCTTATGTGTAGCCATAGCTAGTACTACTCGGACAATAGTGATCCTTGCACTCGGCAAAAATGATTCACAAAAGTCAATGCCTTCAACTTGTGAGTAGCCCTTTGCAACAAGTCTTGCTTTGTACTTTTTGTGAGTACCATCAGCCTTGTTCTTTAGCTTCCTACCAATCACTTTACGCTTAGACGATCGATCCATTAGCTCTCAAGTTCCATTGTTCATGATATTATTGTATTATGTATGCATTGGAGCCCTCTAATTTGGATCATAGGGTGCCTCTTCCACAATTGTAGGTTCCTTTGCTTGTTCTTGAATGATCTCAGCCATCATGGCTATGCTTACAATATAAGCACTTGCGCGTCTCTGTTCCTCTATTCTCTATCATCACCTTAGTCCATCTGCAACCTATTCTAGTGATTGTGGAATGGGGTTTGCAAAATCATAGATCTGCCTCACCCAACCTGGCAATGGCTTTTCCGCTTGGATGATGACAAGTTAGTGACTTTCAGACTTATCATTTGAAGATGATGCTTCCTTCTCTTGTGTAGAAGGGATAGTTCTTGGACCAAGTTTATAGTGGATTGCCACTTTGCCTATTCATAAAGTGGAAGCTCCATTTTCCTCCTCCACTGCATGTGATTGATCCTTAAACACCACATCGTGACTCGCCATGATCTTCTTAGCCTCAAGGTCATAAATCTTATAAGATTTCTTATCTTCATTATATCCTAAAAAGATACATTTCATTTTCAATCTTGTTTCTCTCCCTATCTAGAACATGTACATAACATTCACTTCCAAACATTGTCATCTCTTTGTGAATCTTTAGCCGAGGAGCATACCTCCTCTATTGTAACAAATAACTCAAGATTTTTTTCTACAATGTCGGCATTCTCCTTAGCCTTGCCACCTTTTGAAGAGGCGTTCTTTTCTTCTACCTTCTTGATGACATAGTCTTGGATTTTGTGGTCTTTTTCTTGCAATGGAAGCACTCTCCCCTGAACTTCTTTTTGTGATCCTTCTTTTTGTCTCCATCTTTTGAAGAGTCCTATTTGCCTCCTTTGGCATTTGTTGTGAATGCAACATCTCCTTTGTTGTCCCCACTCCTTGCCTTGAGCCAGAACTCCTCCTCCATGACTAAGGCATTGAATTCTTCAAATGATAGTGGTTGAGGTCTCATTTGCGTATTAAGATCAGTTACCAAACCATCAAAATTTGGTGGAGAGATTCAAAGACAACACCGAGATAGCTCCTCACTTGACTTTTTTACAGCTACTCTCGTCATTTAATCTCCTCGATTCTTTATGCGAGTGATAAACACCTCTATTGTCTCCTCATCAACAAACCTTTTTGCTTCTAGCTAACTCTCTAAGTTCTAAATCCATGTATGATTAAGAGTTTCATATTGATTTCTCAATATGTTCCATGCTTCACACGCCTTGGTAGTATGTTGAATGAGAGTTAGAACACTATCAGTGGTACTTGTAACTAGAGCATAGAGTGCATCTGCATTTCTATGTTTCCAAGAACGTAGAAGATCAGCATCAGGAGGAATCGTTCAACTAGGATTATTTGGATCAAATGTTTCTTGGAGCTCATGATCAACCACAAGAATAGTTCCTAGAAGCTCATATAAATCAAGGATAGAAGTGATTCTAAACTTCCACAAGATGTAGTTTATACCATCAAGTTTACCTTCCATGAAGGTTGGTGATCATATCCGCAACGTTGGGATAACCGGCATCATTGCTGCTCTTGTTTGTGCTTCATCTACTCTTGTTGACGAACCAACTTGATTCCCAATTGTAGATGATGATGCATCACTTATCTTCTCTCTTTTGTCGTTGAAACCTCTGCGACATCTGTGTTTTTGCTTCTATACGACGCAGAGCCTCCTGCACTCTGATAGTATGTAAGAAAATAATAGCACAATGGAATAGACCGATAGATAGAGTTGAGAGAAAAATGCTGACAAAGACGTAGATTGAGAGATAGAGAGCTCAAATTCTCAAATTACCAAGAGTAATGATGTTACAATGATAATGATATCCAAATGTGTACTCCCAATGTGAAGCTTAGATGGCGATCTAGACAAACTCTAGATGGAGAGCTTACTAGTGCTCAATGCTATGTAAAGTTCAACCTAGGCCACACTTATATAGCCTTTATAAGGCGATTCGGTATAGATAAACATAGTCAAGAGATACAAAATAGTGGAGAAAAATATAAAATCTGACAATATCTCCATGACCACAAGTCCTACCATTCTGCCCTATGCGCTAAGGGGTTAGGCCCCCATAGCTTACAAAAGGGAGTGAGCATCCCTCTACACGCCCCCCATTAAGGTTCTATGTGAAAACCACATGGTGCCACAATGCCTTTATTTTGTCCTTGAATGTCAACCCAATGGCCCCAAGAAGTTAAAGCCCTACCTAACCTAATGGCTAGGCTTAAAAAGATCATCTATTACTATCAATAATCACACATAGACCTCATCTAACTTGGAACTTAGGGTTCCAAAAATGTCTAGACTCACACAATGGCTTCTCTTCATGATGGAGGCCTTACAACTTAGAGCACCATGGATCATTTGTGCTCACTTTAGGATAGAGTATTGAGTATATCTAATAGCCAGAATGTCTTAACAAGTCCCATTAAAGCATAAGAGTTGTTAGCACATGTGACATTATTCCCCACAGGGGCATGCTCAAGTGAAGCAAAAAAATTGTGCTCATGAGAAGTTGGATCGTTGCTACAAACATTCGTAAATGCCCACTCTTCATTTTGAATAAGATTATCAGACTCAATTTTAGGTGTGGAGGCGCCTACAACAACCATTTGAGCCTCTTTCTTCTTTGCCTCTTTTGCAATCAATTTAGGACAAATCTTCATGACATGATCACTTTCCTTATGATATTTACAAAAGTGCTTCTTTTTTGTTTTCTTCTCATCTTTGTCTTCCTTCTTCGACTGTGCAACGATAGCAATTCTCTGCTTACTAGTAAATGAGCTCCATTTTCCTTTGCCCTTCTCACTAGCTATGGAAGTTTGATCTTCAACACACATAATTGACATGTTCTATTTAGACTTATGTTCCTTAACAAAATAGAGACTAACTCCTTGCCTCATATAAAGTTGCAAGAGTATCCAAGCATTCTTTCTTGTTTTGCAAGAGTGAATGCAAGGAACAATGACACGTTTGATAGACAAAGCTATAAATACATGTGCCTGAGCATCTCTACCATCCCATGAAGTCTCCTAGTGGTGCAGTAAGAACCATAATAGGAATAAGAATTTGAAGATTATCATCTTCAATGCCATCTGCATCACCTTCAATAACTCTATTTGCAGATGTAATAGGACATTTTTTAGCACCCTTTACAATATTCCACACCCTTTTTGCTCCCAATACATAAGGCAACAATGGGTAATTAATACAATCCAACTTATCCTTAACAACCAACGTACAAAATACATCATTGCTTTCAACCATGGACAATGATCAAATATTCTAATGCAAAAGATGTCTATATCTCAGTATATCAATACATTGAACAACACTACGTCCAGCTCTACTAAACTTGTAGCAAACTTTCAAGCACTTGTACTAGGGAACTGGAGCCTCTATATATGCTTGGCACAAAAAGATGAAAATTGTATGTACAATCCCTATGATTCTACATTCGAAGGTTGTCACAAGCTCATATTAAAATTTGGATGACACAAATCAAACCCATTTTGCACTCTTAATGGGCATGAGTATGATCATCAATTTTCATGTGATTATGTCTTGGAGTTCGAGATCGACGGAAGCATAGGAATAATAGAAACAAAGAAGAAGAATCTTGAAGCACAACACAATAGAAAATGTATTACCAAATGAAATGTACAAAGATAAGTCACCCATTAAGAGGGGAAAAAAGTACCGTGACGATCCTAAGTGTGTTCACAGACATCATTACTGAAACATATCAACACAACACTAAAGGGAGACACAAAGCATGCATACAAGCCTTTCATCCCCTTTATGAGGGATGCATTTTCTTTTACATTTGCTTCCTTTTTTGTGATTTTCGATCCCTTCAATCAACTAATCTTTAGGCAAACTCTTGAAGTTGCAAGTGCCTCTTTCCTTCCATATCTTCGAGAGAGGCTCACCTCTAATCACATTCCAAAGGGATACCGATCAACCTTTCAGTTCTCCCAAACATTAGTTTTTCTAATTGGTCCAATGAGGATGCATGAGAAGCATTGAATGACCTTCCACACTTTCATGCTTCTGTGGCAAAAGAAGAAAAGATAATTGTCTTCATGTGCTTTAAGACATATCTTTCACCAATGTTCAACATTGCAAATTTTGAAGGTTTTGTCATTGATCAAGATCTTGCAATGGAATATTTTCCAAACGACCAATTTCTTCATTTCCAAAGGTTGATGCCATAAATCTCTGAAATTAAGCTCCCATCTGAACCAAGACCAAGAGCTACACCATTTCTAGTTGATCCTTAGGTGCTAAGGTACCCTAGGACTTCTACTAGGAATGACTTAATTCTTATTGTTGTTAAATCACTTCGACTCTTGGGTGGAGATTGCTACTAATCTATAAGAGGAACACATCCTCTTTCCCAAGCCCTCCTAAGGAAGGGAAAAAAGCACCAATCTTCATAATCAAGTCTTTAGAATCCTACCAATTTCTTCTTTTTTTACTCTCTCTCTCTCTCTCTTCTATTGATGTTCTACAATTGCTTCCACAAGAAGGATCCCTTGGACCAAAGTTTCTTGGCTTTTTGGAGATAGTCTCTCTCAATCGATCTGATGCCAACCATCAAAACCCAAATGAAGTCATTTTGTCTTGTCCTTGCACCACGATACTCGACTAAGACAACAATGATGATTCATGTTATTCCAAGGTTTCCGAAGTTATGAGACCAATTGAAACCTTTGGCAACCATTAGAGTTGAAGAGTAGAGGAGTGCACTAAGATCACAGCATCAACTTTTACCAAGCAATTAATATTAGTCATTTATTCAACCTTATAAATCAACATATGTAGCCATCCTTCAATTTTTTCATTAATTCAATTCTATATTGACATGTGTAAGCCATCTTTCAATTTTTATACATTTTACCAATCTAGGTTGCAATACTCAATTGTTAGTTTATGGCCCACAATCCCTCAATAACCACTACTTGAAATTTTCGTAGAGAATCCAAACCTACTTTCCTTCTATTTATCCAAAATTCATATCAAATTTATCATGATCTAAATGTCGTATCTCAAATGGTATGTTGGATCTTAAAATGCATTTTCAATTCTTCATTTAATTTTACATAAGGGACTCATGACATATGAGACTTAAAATGAAGAGAGAAACCATTGCACAATGTTACAAAAGAGATTTAAGGGCAACCAAAATGATTGGAGGAGAGAGGCTATCATATCATTGCATTTGTTCAATCACATGATATAAAATAAGAGCTCAACAAGGATAAAGGAGTTCCAAGGGGAGTACATACATCAAAAATATACAAAATAATGTCATGCTCAAGGGTAAAGGGAGTAGCAACATATTCCAACTAGAGCTAAAACATAAGATGCAAATTGTTTGAGACAAAATCACATTTCCACTCTCCTTGACTAAAGCATTGAATGTACCTATCATCCGAATTCCCATATGCTATTTTGATCCCAAGAACTCTTACATATTCTATGAAAAACATGAACCTCGAGGAATGATCATCTTTTACAGGATTGAATATAATTAATGCAATCACAAAATAATTTGCAATGGATTCCCTTATGGGGGTGTTAATGTCAAAATAGAGTGCCTCGAAGCAACAGTTATTGCTTATATGCATACGGGACATGTGTAAATGCACTCAAAACACAAGCATGGGGTGATACTTCCACCCTTGCTACATATGGATGAAGCAACCATGACTATGCTCTCAACATCAAGGATTTTACATGTGTAAATGCACTTAAAACACAAGCATAGGACGATACTTCCACTCTTGCTACATATGGATAATATCAACCATGACTATGTTCTGAACATCATATCATTACTTATGAATAGATGACAAGTCGCAATCCATTGCAAGTCTAAAACCCATGCCAAATGAATTACTAAGAGGGGGAAGCAATCACAATAGATTCTGTGATGGGAAATAAGGTTTTTATTTGATTAGTTCTTTCACCATCCTAGCCATACCTATTAGATTGATCACATATAGCTCAGCTTGAGCCTTGAGGTTGGTTTCCAATCACAAATACAATCCAAACATCCATCCACTTCACTAGAGAGTTCTATAGACACCATCTACATGGACATGATTGGGACCTACATATTTAACTCTTGTATTATATATGCGTCATACAACTTTCTTGACGTCACCCCCATGCATAACTCATATAGTTTATAATCATACAACATGTGAGTATCCACGATCAATGCTAGTACTTATGCACATAAGTAGTCATGACATTTGATTAAAAAGAACAAGACACAATAGTAAATAAAGTTCCTTCTTTTCCAAAAGTGAAACACTTATCAACAATCATAAGACTTTGACGTTTATCACCTTTTTGTAAGAATTGGCAATGCTACAACATGATGAAGTCCAAAGAGCAACATTTACCTATATCACCAATAATAAAAAACCCTAACATTGCTATATAAAGAGTATATGAACTTTTCCAACAATTCCCAATAGAGATCGAATTTAGCCCATGGACCTTCGATTCCACATTTGTCACAAACAAGATGATAGAAAAAGTAACTTATCAACAACAATAGCAATAAGAAGGAACCTTGGTTGCTTTGTCACACAAATAAACCTTTAACATTCAACTTCTATCTTTCAATGTTGAATTTTGATATTTGTGCATTGAAATTTCAATATTTAACAGTAGCTATTTCTCCAATCGTATTGTTTCCTCTCTTCATCTTCTTTTGTCCCCTACACACTTGAGTTCATTGAGCACAAACGACAACATCCAAGAGAAAAAAACCTATACTTAAACCAACATTGGAAGACAAGATGACTCATAACCATAAACATGCAAGAGAAATAAAATTAACGTAAATCACATAAGTGGTATGGGCTTTGTCAATGACAACTTGAAGATGCTTCGCAAGACCTAACATGACAATAGATTTTTTTATGCGATTGAGATAGACGACAGATTTGCTAATGCGAAACATGAGGCGATAGCACAAATAATGATTACATTGTGTAAGTTGAGGTTCGATTTGCAATACTACTTCCACGAGTTAATACAAACCCACTATGGAAATCTCTTACCACTTTAACTAGTATGCCACAAACTTTGCAATACTACTTCCATGAGTGTAATACAAACTCCCCATGGAATCCCCCTTACTACTACAGCTAGCATGGCACAAACTCCCCACTTGGATGTTTGTAAAGTGATGTACATTGTAGATTCTACTTATTATAGATTAAATCGTATGACTTTTGTCACAATATCATTATGTGACAATTGATGACTCTAAATCAATGTAGCTTATTTAAATTATATAGTGATAGAATCAAATGTCTCTTTTATGGTATTGTGGCATTCTGATCGTATTTTTCTTGGTAAAGCCCATGTTCAATGCTCAATGATAATCATGCGATACAATTGACGTCAAGTGACTTGTAAAGTTTGCGTGCATTGTTACATTTGAACTTCAGTTGCTACGTGACTCCACTAATATTTATGATAATCATTCTCCAAGCTTAAGATGTTGCCATCCGTAGGATACGTCACCAGATTTTTGTCTATATGAAGGAAGTGAACAATGGGAGAGTGCACCTTCCTCACCACAATAAGATTCAAAACCATTTACATTAGGAAAGACATGAATGTCATTATATGAACCTCTTTTTTGAGGAGTGCTAAACAAGCAAAGAAATATAGGCCAAGCAAAAAATTATGTCAGCTTTCGAAGAAAAACAGTAGAGATTTTCTCTTGCTAATGATTAGTATGATGAATCCCAATGCGCTACAAAAAGGGACAACAAGGGCTTCAATACGAACCTATAAAAGATGAATTTGCCTCTTTTATCCCATCCACTACTTAAGGTGCAAGTGAACGGCGCTCAGCTCAGAAGCTAGCCAAAACAATCATCCAAACTATAATTGCAAATGCCCCATAACTCTTACGAGAGTTCAATTCCAAAAGGTCATTGATTGATTGCTGAATGGTAAGAACCCATGGTTGAATGGCCTTACTAAGAGCTCTTCAAGCTATTCATGAATGTTTTGATCGATCCTCTTGGCATGATATGGAAGAAACACTCAAATATGACTGTCCCTCGAGATGCTAGAATGAAATATTAATTAAAATCAAACACAAAAATAAATGGCATTGAAACGAGCACCCTATAATCATGCTCTAGACAAGCTACAAAATCATTGCAAAGGCACTTACCAACAGAATCAAGGGAATGATACAACAATGAATTAAAAAAAAAAAACAAAAAAAAACTTTTGACTAAGGGAAGATACATTATGGAAGTTATTCTAGCTACTCAGCAAGTCATGGAGTATGCTTAAGAATCCAGCCAAGATTTCGTCCTCAAAAGAGTGGGATTACAATCTCCAATTCCTCGTTGACATAGACATTATCAAACGATACATGAAGCTGGTGTTCATCCTAATGAGGAATATGACTAGCACGATTGGCATCACTGTATAACTCTCAAAGTCATTCCCCCTCAAGCGTCTGATTAGACAAATCTGCCTTCTTGCACCCCTCTTCTTTTACATGGCTACATACAAGCTTGGTTGGTTGGTGGAATGCAAAATGTCTAAAGGACGTCATCAAACGTATTGTTCTCTCGAATAGAAGTGACCAACTTGTATTTTGATTCTTCGTTTATGGCAGTAATCTCCTTCATGACCTCAAGATGGCCAAGGAATTTCGGGCTTACATCTTTTATGCTACATTGAGGTACAAAATCAACCATAAAAGTACAGCTTTCAAGTTTATGAAGAACCCTCAACCCGACTCTGTTTTGTTCCCTCCCTACTAGGTAAACAGATTGAGAGCTGTAAAGGTTGCCCAGTTTTCCAAACAATCCATGGTCTTCGTAATTAAAAGTGAAAAAAGATGAAAAAGAAAATGCAGAAGGGATCCCTAATCAAGGGGACGACATGTTCATAAGCTTCCTTTGCAACTGGTTTTGGCTCGCCTATACATTTCTTTCTTCAATTAATTTAAAAGTACTTCTGTTGAGGAAAACAAACAAGAAATAGTAGCCCAAAAGTCTAGTAACAAGCCCCCAAAACGGATAAGGGATCCCTTATCAAGGCGATGACATGTTCATAAGCTTTGCTTTCTAACCGTCTTTGGCTCATTTGCACATTTCTTTCTTCAAGTATTCTAAAAGTAGTTCTGGTGAGGGAAAGAAAAAGACTGCACACGTGTGTGAAGAATACTGGAAACTTGAAAACAGCTGGAGCAAGTTGCACAACCCTACTTCCATGTATTTGTATTTATTTCTTCAACTCCTACGCTGATATGTTATTTAATATCGCTTATTATGTCCATGACCCAGTTAGAAATTCCAATGCATTATGTGCGCGTGAGATTCTTGAATTGATGTCTTGATAAAATTTCCCATACAGTTTCCAAATAAATCTGAATTTCTGACAGCGGCTTTGATTTCGAATTTCCAAAGTAAATCAAAATTGTGAAAAGTTCTCCACATGGAAGATGCTACATGCATTTGTGAGACTTCAGAACTCCGACTCACATTTTTTACAAAATAAGTAACTAATCTCACACTTCAGCTCGACACTGGGTGTTCATTTACATTACCTTCGCTGGTTTGACACTCTTCAATGCGCTGCAATTAATATAGAAAAACATCATTCCTACAACATGCGTCATGTAAATAATAATGTTCGAGAAATGTTCTCACCTGTAAAAGATAGTTATGCAGTGCATCCAAAGTTTGAGGGAAAGTAGTTGCTGACAAATTTCTTACAATCACACCCTGAAAATCCACGATGTTGATTTTCTATTAAACCGGATTTGACAATCAAAAATTCTCTCTCTCTCTCTCTCTCTCTCTCTCTCTCTCTCTCTCTCTCTCTCTCTCTCTCTCTCTCTCTCTCTCTCTCTCTCTCAGCCCACACACCGAGAGGCGTGACTCTTCAGCAGGCTCAGACTGCTCGAGCTAAGAGACGACCCCGTGCTAGAGGATATCCGGCCCCGAGTCATCACCGACATCAGATTGCAGAGATCCAGGATCGTCACCATCGCGCCAAGGAGGAGAGACGATTCCAGATGATGGCTGATCCCGCTGCAGCTATCACGATGGCCCCGACTCCACCTCCACCTATGTATCACATCTTACACCCGCCCACTAGCACAGGATGGAGCTAGTTAGTCGTTTCAGATGCATTCCCATGCTTGTTGTACTACCCCTTTGCATATAGAGTATCATAGATATCGCAGTCCATACACCCCCCCACTTTCATGGGTATCTCCACACGCATATCACGGAGATATGTATCAACTTTACCAGTTTCTTTTTCAGCACTTTTATCTTCTCTGATAGAGAGAAGATACACCCATGTACATCGATTTGTCTCATAGGCCGAGTTCGGCCTCCTAATAGACGTAAAAACTCTCTCTCTCTCCCTCCCTCCCTCCCTCCCTCCCTCCCTCCCTCCCCTCCCCTCCCTCCCTCCCTCCCTCCCTCCCTCCCCCTCCCTCCCTCCCTCTCTCTCTCTCTCTCTCTCTCTCTCTCTCTCTCTCTCTCTCTCTCTCTCTCTCTCTCTCTCTCTCTCTCTCTCTCTCTCTCTCTCTCTCTCTCTCTCTCTCTCTCTCTCTCTCTCTCTCTCTCTCTCTCTCTCTCTCTCCCCCCTCTTCTCTGTGGCTGTTTCCATGTTCAACCTACACAGTTTTGTGTAACGAGTACTTTTCCATTATATTTTATTTCTACACAGGGGTTACTACAGTTGTACATTGTTTTGTCTCATAGGCCAAATTTGGCCTTCAAAACGCGTTACTCCCCTTCTGCTGTCGAGCTCTCCTGCCAAATCTGCTATGTTTTAAGGGTTTCAAGACTTCGATTTTAGAGGTTTGAAGCAGCTGTCCTGCCAGTTTCATATTTTCATTCATGGAAGTAGAGTGTTCCTGCCCCGGATTAATAACTGTTGCCTACAATTATTAGCCACTCCCACCCTTGCTACATTGCGCATTGGGCGCACTCCCGTCTTCATCGCAAGTCTTTGGGCTCATCACACTGAGCATTTTTCCATCTTCGAACGCCATGACCGCTATGGCTAAGAAGGACGATTTGACGAAAATGGAGGACAAATTGACTATAGCTATCAAAGAAAACAAGAAGATGGTGGACTCCACTATCACGACCATCATCAACCGCCTCTCAAAGCTAGAGAAAGAAGTAGGAACATATCATAAAGAGAGGGAAACATGGAAGAAAGAGAAAGAAGAGTGGGAGAGGGAGAGAAAGAAAGAAAAAAAAGAATGGGCTAAAGAGAGGGCAAACATGAAAGAGGAATTGGAGCTCTTCAAAGCTTCAATGGTCTCTCTCACACCCGAAGAGGGAGAGATTAACATGAACAAGACAGAAGCTCTCAAAGAAGAACTCACCAAAGCTTTGACCGCGAGCATGGAAAACAAATTAGAAGCTACCAAAGAAGGGTGGATTGACATAGTGAAGAAGAACATCAAAAAAGAAGCCAAAGAGGAAGCACAAAAGGAAGAAGCCCTCATCATGCACACCACCATTGAGGAAGAAAAGATGAAACATGCCCGTCGTCTCAATGTACGCATCACGGGCATTGTAGCAAAAGAAAGCTCTACCCCTCAGTCCGATGGGAAGACACTATGCAAGATACTGGGCTACAAAGAGGAGTCCTCCCCATTCATCAAGTCCTGGAGAACAAGACGAGACCTCACGAAGAAGAGAGCTCTCATTCTACACTTCCCTTCCGAAGATGTAAGATCTACTTTCCTACGCAAGACCGTGATTTTGAGAGCACTTGATGGCCCCCCCATCTACCTTGATGATGATCTCACACCCATGCAGAAAGCACACCGTCGTGCATGCATGCCGAGAGTACATCAAGCTCACAAAGAAGGAAAGAAGGTTTCATACAAAGATGGTCGTGTCATCATTGATGGCAAGGCCATCCCATTGGGATTCCCGGCCTGTGAGACACTTGAGGAGATACACCTTGCAGTTTGGAACTGCAATGGAGATCTATGGACACCAAGAGAGGTTGGAAGAGGTGCGCAAAGGCAAAAACATCATTATGCTCACACAGACACATGAGAGCCCGGACCGGGGCCTACCTCGAGTCCACGGTTTTCAATGGGAGTCCACATACAGAGAGTGTACACGTCAGCATACCACCCAAGGATCAAGCGAAGTAGCCATACTCTTCAGAGATGGACTCCAGAGCAGGATACAGATAGTCGCACGTGATTCACAAGCCAAATATTTTTGGATTCGACTCGAGCTCTCACAGGTGCGGATCATCTTCATAGCATTATGCTACTTTGCTCCTAGCTCGCGTTCCGCTATCATAGATCGAGAGGAGGACTCACCATACACTTTCTTGTCAGAATAGTTTACAGAGTACTCTGCATTAGGGGAAGTCTTCCTTATGGGAGACTTCAATGCAAGGACAGGCAATGATCAGTGTGAGATATTTGACCTAGAAAACCCATAGATACTACATACCATAGAGGATGAGTTCGGGCTTCAGCTGACTCTACACACACTCACTATGGCATTCACTTACTCAGACTAGGCTCTCGACATAATCTCGTCAGTGGCCTACCTCAGGAGGATTGACATGCATACCACACTTAGTCATAGATGGCAGGGGAAGTACAATAGATTACGTCATGGGATCCAAAGAGGTCATCCACCTACTTACCTCATTCACCATCCCACCCATACCCATTGGGGCAGATCACACATACCTCGCGCTCTTCCTCAAGGGAGACACCCCTACA
This sequence comes from Ceratopteris richardii, assembly GCA_020310875.1. Classification (NCBI taxonomy): domain Eukaryota; kingdom Viridiplantae; phylum Streptophyta; class Polypodiopsida; order Polypodiales; family Pteridaceae; genus Ceratopteris; species Ceratopteris richardii. The sequence continues at coordinate 89,620,148 of CM035436.1, forward strand.
CGCACACCCGCAACACGCATCCCACACACCACCATCCACTGCACACACGAGCTAGCTCACATATATGCGGCTCAAGTCGAGAAGGGTCTTCTCTTGCTTCATCTTGACACTCCACTATCCCTACTCACCTCACAGATAGCATCATTTCTTGAGATATCAGCCATCAGCTCCTTCCCACACACCATCCATTCTCCTCACACACCTCCTCCCGAGACTATGCCACAACATCGCTGGTATGATGAGGAATGCAGAGATTTGTACTGCCGACTACGACCTCAGCAAGCATTGGGAGAGATCACAGAGAGAGAGAGGCCAAGGGACAGATGAAGACTCTCACACGTGGAAAGAGGCAAGCCTTTGAGGAGGCAGATGAGCTTGAGCTATACCATCTCTTTATGGGTATGGACAGTGCTACAGCATGGCGCATCCTACGAGAGCCAGACCCGACCACACCTATTGGGGACCCACACACATGGCATGATTATGCTGAGAGATTATATGAGGTACCTCGGCAGCCTCACATTCCCCAGCCACTTGAGCCTCGCCCTACTAGTTCTCTCTTCATAGCAAAGATGGTTGAGAGGCCATGGGACGACTGCTACATGGACGTTCGACAGACCACAGGGGATTGCAGAGTGAGCATCTCATATATGCAGCCTCCACTATAGCCCCGTTGATTGCACATGTCTTCAACCGGGCTATAGGGGAGGGCTTCTCAGAGGAGTGGGCTAGGCACACCATTGTGCGTATCCACAAATCTCGCGACACCCTGGATCCAAGGAACTACACGACCATCATGATTGGCCACACCATGGCCAAACTATACGGTGCAATATTTGAGGAAGAGCTCAGCTCATATACAGAGACTGAGGGGCTACGAGCACGAGGCGAGGCAGGTTTTCGACGAGCTTTCTCTACTATTGATCACATCTTCATTTTGTGTTGCCTCATTGATGGGGCAAGGGTGCGGAAGAAGAGACTATATTGCTGCTTTGTGGGCTTCCGCAAAGCTTTTAATACAGTGCCACGAGAGAGGCTCTTCCGACGCCTCCAGAGCTTGGGAGTACCATCAGGGATGATTTGGGCCATCTATGCGCTCATGCACTCTATGAGGAGGTGACTTGGAGGGTAAAGTGTCGAAGAGGTATGTCTGAGGCCATTGCTAGCACCATCGGTGTTAAGCAAGGCTGCCCACTCTCTCCCACTCTATTTGCTCTCTACATCGACGAGATTGAGGATTACATTCTCCGAGCTGGAGGAGAGGGTGCAGACCTCGCAGGTACACATGTCCACATTTTATTATATGCCGATGACATTGTCTTGATTTTAGAGTCATCCAAGGGATTACAACGCCACCTCGATGCCTTGGATGAGTTTTGTACACAGAGGGGCTTGACTGTAAACCTTGGCAAGACCAAGGTCATGATTTTCCACACCTCCCCCATGGTGAGGAATGGAGCAGGATTCAAAGCTGGTGGTGGACAGATAAAGGTGGTCACTTCCTATGTCTATCTCGGAGTCACATTCACGAGCTTGCCTGGCCCCTTAAGCATGAGACAGGCAGTCACTGATAGATTGACACGAGGATATGCAGCTTTAGCCATGTTAGAGCAGAGATGTCACCAGGCAAACTTCCAGGAGCCCCGCACAAAGAGGTGGCTATTTGACACACTAGTCAGTCTTGCTATGATGTATGCTGCGACGGTTTGGGCCCCAGGCCTCACAATCACCCAGTGGAGTGTGATCGAGAGGCCACAAATACGTATGATCTCTCGATTATTTCGCGGGAAACAGTCGGTACCACATGACATCATCAGAGCAGAGCTAGCTGCACCATCCATGGCAGTAGATGCACTATTCAAGACTATCTGCTTTATTCAGAGGATGAGGGAGCTCCCTACAGACATACTCACACACAGAGCTTTTGAGGCATCTATACAGATATCAGAGTTAGGATATGAGAGAGCTTGGTACACTCAGGCTAGAGTCTGGTTTGATAGTCATGGACTTGATATGGACAGATTGCCGCCTTTTCAGTATGATCGAGACTCACTTCACATCCACCTCTCTCGTCGTGAGAGGAATGTTGTGCTCAGACAGGATCTCTGGCAACTCTACATTAGTCAGACATGGCACACACCACACATGGGATCAAGACTATCGCACTACCGAGACCAGTTCTTAGACATATTGGCGAACAGTTTCATCGAGCGACCACGCTACATGGATACTTACATGCCTCAGAGCTCGAGGGTAGCGATTGGCCAGTTGAGAGTCTCATCACACCGGCTAGAGATTGAGACGGGCAGAGCTGCAGACATTCCCAGAGAGGAGCAGATATGCAGGGTATGCAGAGTAGAGATGGAGGATGAGGAGCACTTTGTATGCATGGCATCAAAGGCGGATACGAGACTCTGTTTGCAGGGAAGCCCACCCTCAGTTGTTTCTTACGGGTTTCTGACTTCTGACTTTTCACGTTTACCTGACCTCTAACGGGTAAGGAAAAACGTTTCTGACATTATCTAACCTTGCCTAAATGTTTTGAATAAAAATTAGAAAAATAAGAGTAGAGACACCATATAGCAATAGCATTACATTCATATTATTATTGTAATGAAACAACATTATATTAATCATATTTCATGAATCAAAATCATACACTAAGGGAGTGATTCTTGACGACACATTATAAATTACAATCATATAAGTACAAGTTCAACAACATGATTTACCATTCATGAATGTTACTACAGCAAAAATGAAAGTCTAAAGATGATGACTATCAAGTAAAACAAAGACAAAACTCAAGTAGCTCAAGCTTCAAAATTGTACATGTAAATGGCCACATGGATGTATCATGATAAAATGAGAGAATGTCACACATCCTCATGTGCTACATCATCATCATCATCACTAGCACAAGCCTCCTCCTCATACTCCTCAATACAATCCTCATGACTCGGCTACAAAGAGGAGTCCCTCCCATTCATCAAGTCCTAGAGAACTGGACGAGACCCCACGAAGAAGAGAGCTCTCATTCTACACTTCCCTTTCAAAGACATAAGATCTACTTTCCTACACAAGAGGGTGATTTTGAGAGCACTTGATGGCCCCCCCATCTACCTTGATGATGATCTCACGCCCATGTAGGTAGCCACCGTGCATGCATGCCGAGAGTACACCAAGCTCACAAAGAAGGAAAGAAGGCTTCATACAGAGATAGTCGTGTCATCATTGATGGCAAGGCCATCCCATAGGGATTCGCAGCCTGTGAGACACTCGAGGAGATACACCTTGCAATTTGGAAATGCAATCTAGATCTATGGGCAGATCCAGAGAGGTTGGAAGAGGTGCACAAAGGCAAAGACATCATTATGCTCACGGAGACACATGAGAGCCCGGACCGGGGCCTAACTCGAGTCCACGGTTTGCAGTGGGAGTCCACATACAGAGAGTGTACACGTCAGCACACCACCACAGGATCAAGAGGAGTAGCCATACTCTTCAGAGATGGACTTTTGAGAAGGATACAGATAGTCGAACGTGATTCATAGGCCAGATATCTTTGGATTCGACTCCACCTCTCACACGAGCTGATCATCTTCATAGCGTTATGCTACTTTGCTCCTTCTAGATCGCGGTTCGCTATCATAGATCGAGAGGAGGACTCACCATACACTTGCTTGTCAGAAGAGATTCTAGCTCACCATAGACATTAGGGGAAGTCTTCCTTATGGGAGACTTCAATGCCAGGACAGGCAATGATTAGTGTGAGATATTTGACCCAAAAGACCCACAGATACTACATACCATAGAGCATGATTCTACAGCTCGAGCTACAGTTGACTCTACATACACTCATTATGGCACTCACTTACTAAGACTAGGCTCTCGACATAATCTCGTTATCTATTACGAGATGGCTCAGTGGCCTACCTCAGGAGGATTGACATGCATACCACACTCAGTCACAGATGGCGGGGTAAGTACATTAGATTACGTCATGGGATCCACATAGGCCATCCACCTACTTACCTCATTCACCATCCCACCCATACCCATTGGGGCCGATCACATATACCTCGCACTCTCCCTCAAGGGAGACACCCCTATACGCACACCTGCAGCACGCATCCCACACACCACCATCCACTTCACACATGAGCTAGCTGACATATATGCGGCTCAAGTCGAGAAGGGTCTTCTCTTGCTTCATCCTGACTCTCCACTATGCCTACTCACCTCACAGATAGCATCAATTCTTCAGACATCAGCCATCAGCTCCTTCCCACATACCATCCATTCTCGTCACACACCTCCTCCCGAGACTATGCCACAACATCGTTGGTATGATGAGGAATGCAGAGATTTTTACCGCCGACTACGAGCTCAGCGAGCATTGGGAGAGATCACAGAGAGAGAGGCCAAGGGACGGATGAAGACTCTCACATGTCGGAAGAGGCGAGCCTTTGAGGAGGCACAGGAGCTTGAGCTATATCATCTCCTTATGAGTATGGACAGTGCTACAGCATGGCGTACCCTACGAGAGCCATGCCCGACCACACCTATTGGGGACCTACACACATGGCATGATTATGCTCAGAGATTATATGAGGTACCTGGGCAGCCTCCCATTCCCAGCCACTTGAGCCTCGCCCTACTAGTTCTTCTCTCTTCACAGCAAAGATGGTTGAGAGAGCCATAGGACGACTTCGACATGAATGCTCGACAGACCACACGCGATTGAAGAGCGAGCATCTCATATATGTAGCCTCCACTATAGCCCCGTTGATTGCACATGTCTTCAACCGGCCTATATGGGAGGGCTTCCCAGAGGAGTAGACTAGGCACACCATTGTGCCTATCCAAAAATCTGGCAACACCCTGGACCCAGGGAACTACACGACCATCATGATTGGCCACACCATGGCCAAACTACACAGTGCCATACTTGAGGTAGAGCTAAGCTCATATGCAGAGACTGAGGGGCTACGAGCACGAGGCCAAGCAGGTTTTCGACGAGCTTTTTCTACTATTGATCACATCTTTGCCTCATTGACGGGGCAAGGGTGCGGACGAAGACACTATATTGCTATTTTGTGGACTTCCGCAAAGCTTTTGATACAATGCCACCAGAGAGGCTCTTCCAACTCCTCCAGAGCTTGGGAGTACCATCAAGGATGATTTGGGCCATCTATGCACTCGAGCAGGTGACTGGGAGGGTACTGTGTCCAGGAGGTATGTCTGAGGCCATTGCTAGCACCATCGGTGTTAAGCAATGCTGCCCACTCTCTCTCACTCTATTTGGTCTCTACATCGACGAGATTGAGGACTACATTCTCCGAGTTGGAGGAGAGGGTGCAGACCTCGCAGGTACACATGTTCACATTTTATTATATGCCGATGACATTATCTTGATTTCAGAGTCACCGGAGGGATTACAAGACCACCTGGATGCCTTGGATGAGTTTTGTACATAGAGGGCGTGACAGTAAACCTTGGCAAGACCAAGGTCATGATCTTCCACACCTCCCCCATGGTGAGGAATGGAGCAGGATTCAAAGCTGGCGGTTGACAAACTGAGGTGGTCACTTCCTATGTCTACCTCAGAGTCACATTCACGAGCTTGTCGGGCCCCTTCAGCATGAGACAAGCAGCCACTGATAGACCCACATGAGGATATGTAGCTTCAGCCATGTTAGAGCAGAGATGTCACCAGACACACTTCAAGGAGCCCCGCACGAAGGGATGGCTATTTGACACATTAGTCAGGCAAGCTATGATGTATGCTTCGACAATTTGGGCCCCCAGGCCTCACAGCCACCCAATGGAGTGCGATCGAGAGGCCAGAGGTACGTATGATCTCGCGATTATTTCGCAGGAATCAGTCGGTACCACATGCATAGTTAAAAAAATCGTACGATTTTTATTTTTTAAAAATCGTAAAAGCCTCAATCGCGATTTAAATCTCTAGGACCGTTTTTTATTCATAAAAATCGTTTTTTATTTTTTTACTTAAAAAAAAGGGGGGAAAAGTTTTGTCCAAATCTTGTTCTATTCAGCATTCTTTTGATGGAAATCCCTTCAATTATGGTGATTGCTATTGCTAATGAGATTTGGAGAGGCTTTTAGATATCATGATGGATGACCAAATACATAAAAAAATAAAAAAATCGTTCATGATGAATAAAAACCTCGATTTTTATTTTCATTTTTTTAAATCTCTACGATTTAAACGATTTAAATCCCGATTTAAATCTGTGATTTAAATCTCACCTTTGTACTATGACCACATGATATCATCATGGAAGAGCTAGCTGCACCACCCATGGTGATAGATGCACTATTCCAAACTGCTTTATTCAGAGGATGAGGGAGCTCCCTACAGACACAAGATTCCGATGGCATCAGAGGCAGATACGAGATTATGTTTACAAGGCTGCCCACCCTCCGAGAGATCATGGCCTCTAGAGACCAGCGACAGCTCAAGC